>BPLQ01011951.1:0-112683 GCA_021605075.1 Caerostris darwini
AATTTTAAAACGAACTACTCTTGTTTTTTTTTCCCCAATCAATTCGCGTTTTTTACAAAATATTCAGAAATGTACAAAATAATTTCATTTTTAAATTATGATTTTTCAGTAATATTTTTTAAAACATTTAAAGTATTTCTTTTTTAACAATCGAAACAAACAGAATATATTTCTTATAAAAATGAATTTATTAAAGCTCCGCAAATGATAAAATTCTTACTTATGATAAACTGCTTAACAAAAGTGTGATGTTGAAATTTTATGAAATGAATTTATTAAGATATCGTAGTTTTTTTGCATGATATAAAATTATAGCTTTTTTTTTTTTTTTTCGTTATTTATATTTTTAAAGTTCTAGAAAATTAATAATAATATGATTGCTTTCTATTCTTTATTTAAACATTATTTATATCATAGATAAGTTAATGATTGCTAAAAATTGTTGGAATTTAAATTAACATCTAATACTCTACAAACGATAAAATTCTTACTTCTGATAAATTGGTTAACAAAAGTGTGATGTTGCAATTTTATGAAATGAATTTATTAATATATCATATTTTTTTGCATTATATAAAATTATAGTTATTTCTATTTAAAAAATTCTAGAAAATTAATAATAATATGATTGCTGTCTATTCCTTTATAAAATTTGTAATATTATGCATAAATTTATGATTGTTAAAAAATGTTAGAATTTAAATTAACATCTACCACTCTGCAAACGCTAAAATTCTTACTTCTGAAAAATTGGTTAACAAAAGCGTGATGTTGAAAATTTAATTATTTTTTTATAAAACAAAAATTCGCAAGGATACATTTTTTGACGAAATTTGATTAGAATAAAATCTACAAATGAAAAATTATTTAAAAAATGAAAAATTAAATATAATTGAAATAATACCATACTTAAAAAAAAAAAAAATATATGATTGCTCCACTTTCAGTGAACAAAGAAATGGAACCCAGACTGAAAATTAAAGAAGAAAAGATTTAAAGAATTCGAGCATACCTGCAAGGTATTGTTCACCCATGACACGTGCAGGAAAACATTTTTTTTTTTTTTAAATAATATTTTTTTTTTTTTTGTCTATCAGTGAGTTAAAGGAGGGAGAAAAAAATGGCGGATAAAAAAATAAGCTTTTAAATGGTTTGTTTTGTGGAATGCGAAATATTTAGAAGATCCTGAGCAACAATGCGTAAAATAAATACATTTTTGGAATAATTGGAAGAATTGCATTAAAAGCTATGCCAATACAGTGGGAATTACGTTATAAAGTTATTAAAAAATTACCATGGTTTTAATTTATACATGAATTATATTGAGTTCAAAAATTATTTACTTTAAGAAAATGATGAAATAAACGCATTTTTAAACTCAGTAAAAAATATTTCTTTAATTTCGGTTAATTTCTTCGTGGTTAAATTATTAAAGCCAATTACAATTTATCATAAAATATATTACTGTACAGTGAATAATTTTTGTTATTGATTGTAGAAATTTTTCAATAAATAATACAGTTTATTGCGTTATATAAAAATATATATATATATATATTTTTTTTTGTTATTTATATTTTTAAAATTTTAGAAAATTAATAATAATATGATGGTTTTATATTCCTTTTTTAAATATTCTTAATATTAAAAAAAGAATATTGTAAATTAACTTCTAACACTCTGCAAATGATAAAATTCGTACTTCTGATAAATTGGTTAACAAAAGTATGATGTTGAAATTTTATTTATTTTTTATATTAAAATTATTCATTATTATTATTTTTTTCATTCAAACTCAAACATTTACGCGTGAAAAGTTTGGACATCTGAGTATGAGAACTTTGAATAGAGCACGTTTATAAAAACGAAAATCAGTACTTATTATTCGAAAAACCAGTACATTATTATTTTTATTACAAACACATAATGCTGTAATTTCAAATAATGCTTTCATTCTTTTTTATTTTATTTTAGTTTTAATTCTTTAGAGAATATTGATCAAAGTGGAACATCGTCACCATACAAATACAATTTTAAAAAATCCATAAAGCTCAAAATAGTTCCCAGCACTGCTTAGCAAAGCAAACATCGTCCCCGTCCTTCCATTAACGGGAAAGCAGACCCCATTTTCACTTCCGGTTCTATATATTTGCATTTCCAGAAACACCCCACCCCTCCATAGGAAGGGGTGCTTCTTTCCAGGCGATAAACCCCCTTGGGTGCAATTAGTACTCCATTTCTGCTGTGGAATAATTCAGAAATTTAATGAGATGGGGACACACACAGAATGCGTGTCGTCGCTTTTCAAATGCTTAGAAGGTGCTCGAAGACCGCTTTTGGAATGTGTTTACTTTTCGTTGCCATGTGTACTGTGTGTCATAATTCTCGAAACTAGGAGATCTAACGAGTGTTTTCTGTCTTCTAATACGCTTTTTTTTTTTTTTTGTCAAAATGAATAGAATGAACTCTTGCCGAACACTAGGATCGCGTCATTAGTACACTGCGCAAGCGCCAAAATCGTCGTTCAGCAACTATCTGTGTAAAAAAATGTGTCAGGTATAGTTCAAATTAAAAAAGTATGCAAAATTTAAACAAATTTAAATGCTTGCTGTAATTAAAATGAGGAAATGAAACAGATGTTGTATATATATATATATATATATATATAAATATATGGGGCCTAATGGCCGAGTGACTAACGCCCTGCGCTCGGTGCCACAGGGTTCGAATTTCGGCGGTACCATGGATGTTTGTAGTGGTTCGGAATCTACTTTAAAACTGTAGGACCCGGTCTAATATGACTGTAGCGCGTTGGACCTAGCGCTGACAACCCTACTCTAAAAAGAAACCATTTCCTGTTTCGAAATCTGCCAATAGATAGACGGCCTTGGCCGACCATGGGGTTATTGCACCAATGATATATATATATATATGGTAATTTTTGCTTGGACTGGTGCAACTCTTTATAAGTTTCATGATAAGGAACCCAGAAGAGTTTTTCAATGTCTCTCATAAAGTATCCCCATCTTTCTTTAATTAATTAATATCCAATGTTCCAGTGCCTTTTTATAAGTTAAAGGAGCTTTATCTTTTTCTTAACTATCGTGTTATTGTGTTTCTTATCCCACTTGATAGACAACAACATCTAGACCAAGACCACGAATCCCTGTATTCTCATGGAAGAAGGGAAGGGAGAGGTGGGCAGCTTCTGATGTGATGGAGGATCCCTAGGTAGAAGTCTGACTCTGCTCCGAGTCTCTGAAGAAGGAGGGCAGTGCCTTCCGGGAGGACTTTTAGGTGGAACAAACCTTATCGTACGGGAGAAAACCCTGAAACCTCCCACCAGGTAGTCCGATTAAAGAGGCAAGATGGCAAGGCTTCTCAGTTTTCGAAACTGTCTACAGCGAAGTCACCGAATGAACCTGAGCCCTAATGCTCACGAGCGGCGCACGTTACCACTGAGCCATGAGTTGTGCCTTAAGTATCGTT
Organism: Caerostris darwini; assembly: GCA_021605075.1. NCBI lineage: Eukaryota > Metazoa > Arthropoda > Arachnida > Araneae > Araneidae > Caerostris > Caerostris darwini. The sequence goes on from BPLQ01011951.1 coordinate 3,490, forward strand.
GTTATCTCTGTTGGTTGGTCTTACAAGATCATTCAGTTCTTCATTGGCCATTCGATTAATTCATTGACCTCTTCTTCTACCGCATCTGAAAATCCTTCGCATCCAATTGCTTTTGCAGATTGTATGCGAAGATTGCTATTTCTTTGGTTATATTTTCAAGATTTTGAAAATTTGAACATTTTTTTTTTATCTTTTTGATTGAAACAAAAATCTAACTTATGAAAATTATTTAGAAATAGAACAAATAATAATAAACTAATTATAGATTTACATCCCACTCGACTAATATTGGAACGCTATCCCGTCGTAAGTAAGCTTTTCTGAATTATAAATTTTTCTTTCTTATTTTCTACTTGATGATTTTGCTGCAAAATATAATAAACATTTTACCAGGTATCATTTTCCGTCAACTTTATATTCACACTTGTATATGTAACAGAATTTTTTCTTAATTTATGTTTCATTAATGTATAAATTTCTAAATTCCACAATTTTTGTTTTCTCTTTTATTTATTTTACTTACAGAAATTTAGAATGTGTTTAAATATTCCATTTTCAATACTAACAAACTTCAAATCATACTATAGTTACCATATCCTTTTGTCCTGTTGAAATTTTCTTTAAAAAAGTAATAATAATAAATAAATTAATTAATAATAATAATAAATAAAAGTAAAAATATATTCTTTATTCTTAAATTAATTCATCAACAAAATAATAAAAAATAATAATAATAATAAAACAAATTCAAAATGTTCAATATTTAAGAGGTTTACATTTAAATATTTATTAAAGATTTAAATTTAAAGTTTTGAATTTTTCAAATCTGAACTTCTTATAAAAATCCTTACCTTATTTCGTCTACTGGAAAAAAAACATTAAAAATTGCTTTAAATGCTATGAATACAGAATTTAATTTACTGTTACATTTTTTGAATTATTTTGCAATCTACTTGTAATTTTTTTTCTCAAATAAATAAATTCTCAAAGAAAAAAAATGTAAGGAATGCTAATTCAGAAAACCTAATTAAAATTTTTTTCGAGGTCGATAGATTCAAATGTGTAAATGCAATCCTGCTAATTAAAGTAGAAAATACCTTAAGGGTTGTCGGCTTTACTTTGCTCTCTGCTGGAAAAACTGTATGGAATTTTTTTTTTTTTTTTTTTTTTTTTTGAAATCGGTAGTAACTGGAACTTTATCTTTAATTATAGCATTAAATTTACATTTGTTGTAGTTTAAAATTAATTTTACATGTAATTTTTTTTTTCCGTGAGATTTCATGAAAAAATGCATAAAGTTGTATAAAAAAAATAAAGAATTGTTGTTTCATTTTCATTTTTTTCCCTCATTATTCGTTAGTTTCTTTTACTGCTTAAAATTTATTCTCAATGGAACATTTATCTGTATTCTATAAAAAATTTAAAAAATATGCATTTCAATAAAAATTGTTTTGTATTTTCAGAAACCGTTTCAAAATTGTTTTGATTTCAGAAATCATTTCGTTAATCATTTTGTTTAATTAATTTTTAACTTCTAAATTTACTCTATTTTTTTAATTCAAAGTGCATAAATTAAATTTCTGTACAGCAGATGTAAGAGGAAAAATTCTGTTTGTTGTTGTTGTTTCTTATCCCACTTGGCTGGCCAAGCCCACAAGCCCATATGGACTCATGATTGAAGGGGAAGGAAGCAGCTTCTGTTGTGATGGAGCACCCGTAGGTAGAAGCCTGACTTTGGCTCCGTGACGCTCTTACAGTCATAGAAGACCGGGACCTACGGCTTAAAGTGGATTCCGAACCACTACAAACATCCATGGCACCGCCGGGATTCGAACCCGAAACCTGTGGCACCGAGCGCCAGAGCGCTAGACACTCGGCCATTCAGGTCCCAAATTTGCCAACGGCACGCAGTGTTCCCAGGTGGTCACCCCCACCCAAGTACTGACCGCGCCCAATGATGCTTAACTTCGGTGATCTAACGAGAACCGGTATATTCAGCATGGTACGGCCGTTGGTTGGTCTAAAGTTGACATGCATTCGGGTAGTCTTCATTTTCTTTAACACATTTTTATGCATCACTTTCTAAAAAATAAAAATCGTTTTGTTTTCAATAAAAATCATTTATACATCACTTAAAAAATTTTAAAAAAAAATTCTAAATAATTTTTATTTTTATTTTTTACGTCACTTTCTAAAAATAAAAATCATTTTTTTTTTCAATAAAAATCGTGTTTTGTTTTCAATAAAAATCATTTTGATTTTTCAAAAATCATTTCAAAATCGTTTTGATTTCAGAAATCGTTTTGTTTAATTAATTTTTAACTTCTAAATTTACTCTATTTTTTACTTCAAAAATGTAGAATTTAAATTTCTGTACAGCAGATGTCAGAGGTAAGAATTCTAAAGTTTACATACATTCGATTATTCTTCATTTCCTTTAACACATTTTCATACATCATTTTCTACAATTTTTTTTTTTTTTTTTTTTTTTTTTTGAAAAAAATTGTTTAAAAAAATATTTTATATTTGAAAACTTGAATCATTTTGCTTTGAAAGAGTTAATAAAATGAAATTGTTGTATTTTATTAAAACCTAGAGAAACTTCGAAAATCGGTCTTCAAATTGATTCGCTTTTTCCAAAACAGGAAATCTTGATGGATCATTATTGCCACACATGTTTTTCTACATGCATCGTTGATTTTGTATAGTCTCCGAAGTACTACTTATCTTAAATGTTACCCTAAAATCCCCCTTACTTACTATTCTGCTATAATGATCATTTCCTCTTTCTGTATCTTTTTCGAATACGATTAATCGATGGTTTGAAATGTGTTATTTTGATGATGAAGAAAGTAGAATTTTATGACATTTACACTGAAAAAAAATTTTTACGGCCAATAAAATGACATTATTAAATTGGCAGTTCTTAAACTTAATGTATTTTCAAGCCGTTTTCATGGGATGTGTATACTTTTTGACGCATAACCAATGAAATACGTGAAAAAATAAATTTGTCTACATTAAACTAACCAAAAATTGATTATATATTTATTTTTATTACAAGAATAATGATAGAAGAAACTATTTTTATGAATACAAACCATCCATTTTTTTTTTAAATAATGAGAATTTATTAAGAACATTGTCAGAACAATTAATATGAATAATTTATTTTAAGAACATTGTTAAAACATTAATATAAATAATTTATTTTAGGAACATTGTTAGAACATTAATATGAATAATCTGTTTTAAGAACGTTGTCATATTGAAATTAAACTATAAATTAAAAAAAAAAATGTTTGTAAACCCTTAATGTTTAATTTTTGAGTTCATATAAACTTATTGAATTAAATCTATTCTATCTAAATTTCTTATTAAAGGAAATTGTAAAATATTGGTAGTAAAATTTTTTAAATTTTATTTTAGGTGTGAAAATACCTAATTCTTTTTTTTTTTTTTTCAATTCTTCAAATATGAGAAGTATCTTATGAAACATCACAAAAATGAATTTTATTTTGCGAATTAGACTCTAAAGTTTTTCACCAAAATTTTCTCACTTTTTTTTTTTTTTTTTTTTTTTAACACACATAAAGTAAAAATTGAATTAGTCAAAATGATCGAGAAACCATTTTGAACTCTGTAAATACTATTTCAGAATGTCAATTGTCTAGTTAAATTATCTAAATAAGGATTGACTAACAATAGATGAAGATCAAACTTAATTTTTGAAACATCAGGGATCACATTCAGTTTTCTTTCAAACGAATAGTAAAGCAGTATTGCTCTCTGAAATTAAGTTAGTCACAATTCTTAAACAGTGACTGCTATTAATGTTATGCATTTTAATTTTGCGTTTCCCCAATAATATTAAACACAGCTATTAAAATAAACCGCCAACTGATTTTATTCAATTTTATCACTCATGTACCCTCACACCATGTATCACTCATCTTTTAGAACAAATCCACTGCTTGCGCAGAATGCTTATCCTGCAATGGATCCCTGGTCATGTGGATTTGGAATTTAATGAAATTGCAAATTCTTTGGTGAAGAATGCCAGAAGTCTGGATCAGACTGCCATTCCTATTTCCCTCGCAGATGTAACTGCCTTGACAAAATCTAAACTTATGATTCCTTCTAAGATCAAAACTAAATACCAAATTACAGAACTAAATGTCGACAGAAGAACAGCTACTATTCGCACAAGATTAAGGATGAAGCACCACAAAAATTCGAAAATTTCTTTGCTGGCGTTAAAAAATACCAAAAATGTGGCTACTGCTCTGATGTCGAGCTTACTCCTCATCATGTCTTTGATTGCCAAGCTGTGGAAACCGCCATGCATTGTCTGGACCATCCCTCGGAAGAGGATTTGTACACCGAACTAGCAATCAACATATCCAATATTATTCGGAGCACCACGATATTTAATTCCCTTGTACACTTCAGGGGATACGACAACAACAAATAAATAGAATATAAAAAGTTTCTATTTTTATATAATGTATATTATGAACTGTGTACTATGTATTTGTCTAAATTGCAGAATTATTTATTGGCTTGCGTGATAATTTTAAATAAGCATTTATCCACAGCTACTGAAATACACAATCATTCCATTGTTTTAGAAATCCTCAAATTATTCTTCTGGATTTTTTCTATTGTTTAACTAGTATTTGCTGTCTTGTTAAAAGGAAGTTTGTTAACTTATTAGGGCACAAATAAATAATTTCTATTGTTAGCAAAATTTCCAATACAACTCACACAGCTGAGTTTACTAACTATTAAAGCAAAGAAACCGTATAGATTGTCATGGAAACAGTGTTTTGTTTAACTTTAGTTAGAGAATGAAATAGGGACTTGGCTAAAACTGTTCTCAATTTTCTGATTGTTGGAATTTAGGGTGCTTTTAATTTCTATAAGTTATTGACTTATATGCCAAAAGTTTTTAGATAATACATATCGAGAAAGTTTTCTTTCATCTTTTACCTTTGTTTGAAGATGTTAAATTTTCGATCAATTTGTACACTTTATCTGAATCAATTATTTTTTGAAAGTAGACTGCAAGTGAAAAAGAAAGACATAATTATTATTGATTGCAAAAATTATTTTTTATTATTATTAATAGATTAAAAATAAACTATAAAATTCATAAATATTGAAAATGAAAAATTCAACGTTAATATTAATATAAACTTAATTAAGAAAGGATTTTTAACACATTTCTTTCGTATTTAAATGTTAATAATAATTGCTTAGCATGTTAATGCTTTGATTAAATAAAAATAAACTTGCTAATACAATTCTAATGTTTAATAAAAAGAAACTTACAAAAATAAAATTTATAAATATTGAAAACGAAAATAATAATAATAATAATAAATTAAAAAAAAACCAAATAAATAATAATTCAAAGTTAATATTAATATAAATTTAATAAAGAAACAATTTTTAACACATTTTTTTTCATATTTGAATTACATTAATAATAATTGCTTATGTTAATGATTTGCTTTACAATTTCTCATAAATCTCAATTGCTCTCAATTTCTCATTCATTTTTATTCTCATAAAAGATTTTATTTTATTATTCAATAATCAAAGCAATTTAATTATATAATTTGCAAAATATTTGTATAAAAAAAAATTTCAACAAAAGAGATTATTAACAAAATTTTTTTTTTTCGGTAATTTCGGTATTTTCTTTATTTTACTCATAAATGAATAAAATTAGAAGTAAAATAAATAATAATATTCGGAATTAAAAGTAAAATAATTTAGTTTATGTTGGCATAAAAATTTAAAATTGAATAATATATATATATATATATATATGTAAAGCTTTTATATTTCAGAGCTTACTAAATTTTAAAGTTTTTGCAATTCAAAATAAATTTAATTTAGTTAGAAAAATAAAAAATTCAAATCCAGTTAAGCAATTTAAAAAAAATAAAAGATGAAATTATGAAAAGAAATTGAATTGAAATATGGAAAAAAAATAAGGAAAATAAGAAAAGAAAGGAAATATTGAATTATGGAAAAAAAAAAATTAAATTTCGAACCTAAACTAAATAAACTCTGACAAAATTAACGAATCAAAATATATTTAAATAGAAAATCTCTCTCTACATAAAGGCAAAAGCGTTTTTCATTTAAAATTCGATCCGTTTCCACCCTGCAATGATAATGACCGGACGCACGCAGGAAAAAGAACAAAAAAAAAAGAACAAAAAAAGAACAAAATCCCAACCCAAGTCGGGGTGAGAGGAGCAGCGGCGCATGCTCGTCGGCGGCTCAATCAATGGCGGCCACATTTTCTGTCTCCTCGGCCGAGGTGAAAAACCTCCGGGTTTCGCTGACGTCATTCTCCCCATTCATTGCGTAACACAGGAAGGAAGAGCGGAAAGCGGCAGACGTCGCTTTCCGAACGACCATCTTTCTGCATCTGGCCAGGAAACTCGGTTTTCGATTTGCTCATTTTTTTAATTTTTTTTTTTAAAGCTGCTGCTTCTTTTACATAATGCCGTGGTTATATTTAAAATGGTATAAATTTCAGCGGCTTTTTTTTTTTTATTTTATGTATTTGTTCGGGAATGAAGTCGCGCCAAATTTATTTTTAGTAAAAGAAAATTAAATATGTCTATGTCTATAACACACGTACCATATATTAAATAACGATTGAAAGAGTATAAAGCAATATTTGTTAAAATAATTATTATGATGACAAAGTGGTTCTTTAAGTCCATATTTGTTTTTGTATTACAGTATATTTAATATTAATATATAATAATTACTAATTATTATATATTATGTATTAATATTCTATATATATATTTATTATTTATAATATATTAATAATTTACATTAATATATGTATTAATATAATTTATATATATATTTTTTATTTAAGTCAAATGTATATGAATTATTTTTTTTTAAATGACATAAGTCTAATTTTAGAAAACATGAGTCAATAATTTTAATCAATTATGTCTTATTTTTATATCCTCATAAGACTTGGTGGCTATTGTGACAATTCGTGTAAAAAGCATCTCGCATCGATAGTCAGGCTGCCTGGGGAGAGTTTTCTGGTTTCTCCTCCATACATATAAATATATAATATTTAAAATTAAAATATTTATATATATACATATATATATATAGAGAGAGAAAGAGAGATTTCTTTGAAATCATATACAAGGTTATTTTAGATTTTATTACTTATTGTCCACAATACAAAGAAACAAAACTATTTTTGGAAAGAATTATAAAATTCATAAAAATTTATAATCAATATTCAAAATTTAATTAGGCCCATGCATATTATAATTGAAAATGAACATAATTCTTGGTTAAGTATTAACTTGGTTCTTGAATTAATTCTGTTTTCTTTAAATTCATGTTTTATTATTATTATACATTAAAATTCATTTCCAATTATTCATTATAAAAGAAAATTTTAAAAAAATATTTTTTTTTTTGCAATTATTAAATTATACTTTTAATATCTAAAACATTCCTTAAATTGAAACAATAGTTACGTACTGTATAATTGCAAAACGTTATCAGTCACATTGCTGAACATTCACGCTCTTTTGTTCATTAACCATCATAAAGCTCTTAAAAAAAAAACTCAGTTCTGATAAATCTAGAATTTTTCCCCCATAATTCAATAGCTTATATAATTTATTGTGTTATAGTTAACAATCGAAAGTAGAAATTGTATTCGTGTTTGAATTGTTGTGAAAATAGTGATACCATGTAAAAAGGTATTGTTATAAATATTTTCCACCTTATTTGAGGATAAAACCATACTTGCTTTTTGTGATGAAATATCGAAGGTCGATTGGTTATGCATTCAGAAGATATACTTTAATCTTTATGATATTCAAATGATGTACTTTCATTTTTTAAAATTTTCGATATAGAAATGTTATACACAGTTGCGTTGTACAAAATACACAAATAAAGAAAAATGTTATACAAAAATACACAACTAAAGAAAAGTGTCATAAAAATAAAAAGAAGAAAAAAAAAAAAATGAAAAGAAAATTTATACAAAAATACAAAATAAAGAAAAATGCTATTAAAAAAATGTTATACAAGATATACAACTCAATGAAGTTTAATTGAAAAAGAAATGAAATTTTAATTAAACTTTATACACTTAAAGAAAAATGTTATACGAAAAAAAAAATTATACAGAAATACACAAAAGAAAAATGGTACACAAAAAAAAAAAATTAAAAAAGAAAAATTTTTTTAATTAAGCTTCATTGAGTTGTGCTTCTCGTAATCGGCCCGAGATTAAAGAGACCATGTGTGTTTTGCAATATTTTTGTACTTTTTTACTTTGTATTATTTACACATGTAGTGTACAAATACATACCATACATATTTCATTAAATTTTTTTATTTAATTATACATTGCTTTATTTTCAATGAAACCTTACTTTTAGAAATTCGCAATCGGAATTAATTCGTCAGAAATTAAAAATAATATAAAATTTGAAAAGCAAATTTTGCAATTCATTGTTGATTTTATTTTGGAAAAGGAACAATGGAAATCAGAAGGAAAAAAATGTTTAGTAATATTTGCGAAAGATATTGAGTTATTATCGTTTATTAAATATAACGTCTATGAAAACTAACATATATTGTATTAAGGCGGCTGTTGATTTGTAGGTTAATTATTAGTAGTATGGTTAGCATTTATTTATAATAATAATAATAATAATAAAAGCGTATTCTGCGCAGTATATGGTAATTAAAAGCATTTTTAAACAATGTAATCTAGGTTCTACTCACAGTGTCATGTTTTAAATACTTAAATGTGTCTCGCTGTATGTATTTTACTTATTATTTGGATAGGAATTCAATGATTAAAATATTATTGATGTTTTTTTTTTCTTTTTCCCCTCGATTTATAAGTTGTAACCCAGTTTTAAAGTTTTGAAATTTATTTTGTTTCTGTAATTGAGCATTTTTCAAAATTGGCATTCTTCATAATTTTTTAAGCTAATGCATATTTTCACAAATTTGTATTAAGTTATAAAATACATAAATCATTGCATTCCAACCAGACTTTCTGGTTTACGATCAATATTTAAAATGCTCTACATTCTTCTATTATTCATCCAAAAAAAAAAAAAAAAAAATACCACAACGTTTAATCATCCAGTGGCACAAAATAAATATGTCTGCTATTTACTGTCACAAAATTCTTTGAATCTAATGTAATGCGCATGTGTAAACTCTACAAACATGTTCATCTGGTTAGTGATAGTCATTGACATTTTTCTCATATTCAAATATACAATAATTTGTATATACTGAAAATTTGAAATGATGACGTGTTTATTCTTTTATTATTATTATTTTTTTATTTTATTAAGAAGATCGTGCATGGTCTGATAGTAATGTCATTATCTGTAAGTTGATAATTTAGAATATTGAAGATCAGCAATATTTAATTGATATACAAAAAAATAAATATTGTTATTATTAAATTATATTATTATTATTGGTTATATTATTCAATTTTGAGATCCTATTTTATGAATTATTTTACAAAAATATTTGGGGCGTTTACAATTTATCTTATTTGTTCTGATAAATTTATCATTCTTTCTTCTTCTTCAATGTCACAACAGCCCCATGGTGGGCCGAGACCGCCTGACTACTAGCAGATTTCGAAACATAAGAAGTTTTCTGTTTAAGGGGCAGGGTTGCCAGCCCTCCTCCCCAACGGTCATATTAGTCCAGGACCTAAGGTTTAAAGTGGATTCCAAACCACTACAAACATCCATGGTACGGTAGGAACTCGAACCCAAATTCGAGCGCTAGTCACTCGGCCATCAGGCATCATTTATAATTGTTTAATGGTCTTAATTGTAATTGTTGGCTAGACTGGGAAGACATTCTTATGATTGCAAAGACAATTTTTCTTGCTGTTTTTTAATTCAGGGATTTAATTTTGAATATCTGCCAGTTAGTGGTCTATATTTACTCACATCATTCCCAAACTGTATAGGGGCAACTTAGCTCGAGGCACAGTGATGTGGTGTGGTGTAATAGTAATTAATGGTCTAAGAGTTGTAAGGCATATTTAAAAGCAACACATGCGCTTGATGGCAGAGTGACTTGTGCTCGGTGCCCCAGGTTTCGGGTTCGAGTCCCGTTAGGGCCATGGATTTTTGTAGTGGTTCGGAATCCACTTTAAATCGTAGATCCCGGTCTAATACGACTGTAGACCGTTGGGAGTAGGGCTAAAATCCTACTCCGTAAAAAGTCATCGTCACGGAGCCAAGCCAGACTTCTACCTGCGTGTGCTACATCACAACAGACGCTGTCTCATCCTTCCATGAAACCACACGGGTTCTTGGACTTGGTCGAGATTTTGCTGTTCACCAAGTGAGAAAAGAAATAACAATAACAAAGCAGTGCATTTTCTAAAGAATAAAATGTCGACAACCTCTGATCGTGATCTCCTACGTGCTTTATAGTGTGTGTGTGTGTGGGGGGAACTATTTTAGAAAATGAATGTTTTTTAGAATTGTTATTTCATCAGTGTTTCTTCAGTTCTTCCCAGAACACAACATTTAAAATATTACCTTTACAGATAAATATAATGATGCGCATATTTAACCGCAAATATTCACAAAGAGTGATTTGGAATGTCTTGAGGTTGCACTGTGGATCCTAAATTCTTAGTAAAAGCTAATTTTGTTTCATTCATCATAGTCGAAGCGGTTTTTATGTGGTTTCATGGAATTCAAGGATTCTTACCATGTCCAAATCAATGAGATTGTTTATAAATCATTTCCTTTAAACCTGATGTTGATGAAGCACAACCTTATGGTTTCATGCATTTCTTAAATCCATAAAACCATAAGGCTACTTCTGTTTTATTTAACTTCCTAACATAATTAATGGTAGAGCAGGAAACTCAATTCAGCTTAATGTGTTTGCATTATTTTTTTAGTTCATCCAATGTCAATCAAGGTTTTTTTTTTTTTTTCCTTTTCTATGATAGAATATATTACATTTTTTGGCGCCTGAATGTCCGAGTGGCTAGCGCTCTGGCGCTCGGTACCACAGGTTTCGGGTTCGAGTCCCGGCGGTGCAGTGGTTCGGAATCCACTTTAAACCGTAGGTCCCGGTCCTAATAGGATCGTAGAGCTTTGTGGGGGCATTGTTACTCCGCGTCCGCATCTTCAAGATATGCGCGCCCCCTGGGTAATGCAAAGTGAGTAACGTCTGTGCAGCGCTTGCCTTAAGGCATCCAAGATCAAGCTGTCTAAGTGTTTGCCAGCTGCATTAGAAAGAAGAAAAAAAAATACTGTTTTCAAGGTTTTCTATAACATATAATTAGCGTATTCCAAATCGTACGCAGATGTAGGGCTGTCGGGATTGGGAATTCAGCATTTTTAAAGGAGCCAGAGTCAGGCGTTGAGCTTCTAATAAAATTAATATATATATATCTATATTTTTTAAGTAGATGTAATAGTTTAAACATTTTTTTTTTTGTGTGTGTGTGTATAATATTTATTGAATATTCTTATACATTAAAAAAAAAGTCAGAGTGGAAAGTTATTAATTAGAAATTAGCTTTATTGTTTGAAGGAAAGTGTAAAATACAAAAACGTTGTTCTGAAAGAATTTTATTTTCAAGATTTTTTTTTGTTTTGTTTGTTTGTTTAAAGAATTATGTAAATTTTAGAATATTAAATTTCGTAACTTTTAGAATATTAATATTCTAAAAAAAAAAAAGAAAAAAGAAAAGAAAAAAAAGAAAGACGAATATTACAAGTAGTAGCTGTCTAATCTGATATCCCTACCAACCCTTTAGTCCAACGACCCCTTAGGAACAAGGGACTCGGCGATGAGTCATGCTTTCCCGTTAAAACTTGAACCCTTTCCCCCATTTTGTATCCTATGTCAGTTTCTATTTTGATCGCCTGTATACGTATATTGTATTTTTGTCTTTCATGAAAGTTTAAATGTAGTTCAATGCAGTGTATATTTTCCTATTGACGCCTGTATACATGTATTCTTGCCTTTCATTAAAGTTCAGATGTAGTATATATTTTCCTGTTGATGCCTGTTTACATATAGTGTATTCTTGCCTTTAAAGTTCAGATGTAGTTCAATACAGTGCATATTTTCCTATTGACGCCTGTATACATGTATGGTATTCTTGTCTTTAAAGTTCAGATGTACTTCAATGCAGTGTATATTCTTCTATTGACGCCTGTATACATATATGATATTTTTGACTTTCATTAAAATTCAGATGTAGTATATATTTTCCTATTGACGCCTGTTTACATATAGTGTATTATTGCCTTTAAAGTTCAAATGTAGTTCGATGCATTGTATATTTTTCTATTGACCTCTGTCAATATAGCGCTCAATAATCCTACGCGTATATCATTTCATAAATGTTGGATTGGAGAAAGTACATTGTCAACTATTAATAAAACAAGTAATATAAAAAAAAAAAAATTTTTTAAAGTCAATTCCTACTTTTTTTTCACTCTATTGCAGAAAGTCCTTTATAAATCATTTTCATTCATTTTTTAAAGTTTATCTGGCGCAATCTATTAGTATGTATCTATGCAACTTAAATCTAAAAAAAAAACTAAAATTAATTCATTAAATTTAATGACTGAATTAATATTTGAAAAAAAAATGTATTAACACCCAGTGTCATCCCCTACAAGTTAAAAAAAAATGTATTTGAACCTGAGTGGTGGAATAAAAGTGTTTTATTAACGATTGAAAATTTGAACAAGATATATATAGGGAGAGTGTTGAGCTAATCAATTGGAAGGAAGGAGAAGGAATTGAATAATATATAAATAATAACAACACTAACAAAGTATGTCATAAAAAACATCTCGAAACAATCTGAAAAATTCCTTTCATATCTGCTCATTCTGATGGAAAAACTGGGCAGAAAAACCTTTTCGGAACAAACTCTTCTTTTCAAGGTCTGCGAAGACATTGGAGGAGCTTCTGTCGTTCTCACGTAAAAAAAAAGAACAATAGTTTTTAAGGAAAGTTCGTCGATGCACGTCACGGGGGGATGAATGGCTGGCTACATGACACCGACTCGTCCAGTCAGACGAGACAGGCTCATATTCGTCAGATAACTTTTCGACTGGAAAGTGCAACTTTTTCCCACTTTTCGTGATTCACTGCCTTTTCACTCTGATGAAGTTGTCGCTCAGCTTGAATCTTAACGAATCGTGATTTAACATTTAAATTATGATGATTATCATAAATTAAAGAGAATGATTATCCTGAATTTAGGAAAAGCTTGTCAATAATTAAATCGAGGCGATAAAAAAAAAAAAAAAAAAAAAAATCATTCTTTTTTACATGTGGTGTCGAAGGAGATTGGATAAAGGGGAGAATCTTGCAAATGCAGCCAGTAACTCGGCGGATAACTGCAACTTTAAGAACTTGTTTTATAATTATCAATTATATAAGTGAACAAAAGAAATTTTTAGGATTCCTATTCTTCTTCTTCATTGGTGCAACAGCCCCATCGTGGACTAAGGTCATCTGCCTACTAGCAGATTTCTTTTTACGGGGTAAGGTTGTCAGCCGTACGTCCAACGCTCTACAGTCGTATTAGACAGGGACTTACGGTTTAAAGTGAATTCCGAACAACTACAGGCATCCATAGTACCGCCGGGACTCAAACTCGAAACTTATGGCACCGAGAACTAGTCACTCAGCTATCAGGCTCCAGAATGCCTGTTATTCTGTTCAAATATATTTTAGCAGTGTTTGAGTGTTGGATTTACAACTTTATTTTTTATTGAATGATATTTATAATTAATTTAATTGGGAAAATAGATGGAAAAAAATTCCACTGACTTTATAGTTATAATTAATTCAAAATTTTTTTATTTCATGAAAATATATTTTCCTTTTTTAAATATTATTCAGTAACCAATTGGCATTATCAGAAATGATCTGTCAAAATCCATACCGACATTTACTCAGCAGAACATTCTTCATCTTCTTCTTCAGCGATCTGTTGGCCAATTGGCTAGTGCTCTGGCCATTGGTGCTTCAGGTTCGAATTCTGGAGGGGAAAGGGATGTTTGTGAGTGGTTCGGAATCCACGTTTAACTGTAGAACCCTCAGCAATTAGCCTAAAGTGTGCAAAAAAATTACAGTAGAGCGACAAACCAATCCAATCCTCTTCTTCATTGGTGCAACAGTCCCATGGTGGGCCAAGACCATCTGTCTACAGGCAGATTTCGAGACAGGAGATGCTTTCTTTTACATGATAAGGTTGTCAGCTCTACGCCCAACAGTAATATAGACCAGGACTTATGGTTTAAAGTGGATTCCAAACCACTACAAACATCCATGGCACAGCCGCTGTCGAACCCGAAACCTGTGATACCGCACGCCAGAACTCTAGTCACTCGGCCATCAGAGTCAATCAGTAGAACATTAACGAGTTTTTAACTAATTTTTCACTTCTTAGACTATAAAAAATGCGATTTATTATATTTATAATATGGTAGAATGCGTTTTCTTATTAATATACTAGAGATAAAAAATAAATGAAGATTTGGTTTGGTTTGTCGTTCTATAGTCATATTGTGCCCACGAGGGCTAAATAGACCGGGACCTACAGTTTAAAGTGGATCCCGAACCACTCACAAACATCCGTGCCACCGCCAGGATTCGAACCTGAAGCCTGAGATACCACAGACCAGACTGCTAGCCAGTTGGCCACCAGGCCGCTAAATGAAGATGAAGCTGAAGCAGTGTTAAAAAGCAGAAATTTTACTCATCATTTTGAAATTATTATTATTTCTGTGTTTGTGTGTGCAGCTTCCGTCTCAGTTACAGTGACTATATGCGGTCCGTGGCCTTCTCATAAAAACTATAGAAGACTTAATTATAATTCAATTTAATTAGCTTTCGTCATTGGGCCTTTCAAATGAATTACCACGCAATAATAAACTTCTTAAAAAAGATGAATAGTCATCCGTTAATAAGCCAGTTTATTTTCTGGATTGGTTTGCGTTGCTTTTCCTTTTGTTTTCATTTCCTTTTTCGCTGTTGCAATGACAGATCGGCGGCGGCGCGCCATTAGCATAAAGAGTTCGTTTCGCGAGAGTCTGTCCATCTTGAGTCAGTGTTGTGTAAATGGATCTCCTCGATAGCTCAAATAGGTCAAGTTAAGTTGGGAAGTATGAAATAGCGAGAATGACGAGCGCTTGACGTTGCACGAATTTTTTTTCTTTTTTCTTTCTTCATTAGAAGTGTTTATTTGGCCACGAATTCTTATCAATCAAAATTAAACAAAGCAGAATTTGGCGTTTATTTAGTATTTCATTTCTAAGCATTCTCAAGTGGTAAGAAATTGGTTGTGTTCTGTTTATCTTAAAAAGAAAATCTATCGGAATTTTTTTTTTTTTCTTTCTGCTTCTTCTAATTGCTGAAATTTTTTTTAGATCAATGAAAATAATGGATATGATTATTCTGAAAATAATTTTGAGATTCTGGCAGCTATTCTACAGTCACCATTTTAAAAATGAGTAAATTCGGTAGAAATTGCGACAGAGATTGTCAGTCTTTCATACTACTTATTTATGTACTACTGTACATAAATAAGTAGTATATATTTCCACTGTATTACTTATTTAGAGTTTTATATTATGTCATTACGGTACCACAGGTTTCGGTTTCGAGTCCCGGCGGTGCCATGGATGTGTGTAGTGGTTCAGAATCCACTTTAAACCGTAGGTGCCTGTTTAACATGATCGTAGAGTGTTGCCGGGAAGGGGGGTATTGTTACTCCGCGTCCGTAGCTTAGCTTCAAGCTACACGCACCCCCTGGGTAGTGCCAATTTGTAACATCGGTGCGGCGCTTGCCTTAAGGTATCAAAAACAACTGTCTAAGTGTTTGCCAGCTGCATTAGAAAAAAAATTATGTCATTAGAATACAAACCAATTTTGGCTCGTTTTTTGCGAGGATATCTTTGATTTGATTATAAATAGAAGCGCTTTTTCAATTCCTTCTATTAGCTCACACTCTTCCTATATATATCTTGTTCAAATTTTCAATCGTTAGTAAAATACTTGAGTGCGTGAATAAATGCACTCAAGTTCAAATACATTTTTGTGAACTTGTAGTGGATGACACTCGATGTTAATACAGTTTTTTCAAATATTAATTAATTCATTAAATTTAATTAATTCATTTTAGTTTTTTTTTTTTTTTTAGACTTAAGTTGCATGTATCTACTAATAGGTGGCACCAGATAAACTTAAAAAAATGAATGAAAATTATTTATAAAGGACTTTCTGCAATAGAGTGAAAAAAAAGTAGGAATTGACTTTAATTTTTTTATATTACTTGTTTTTATTTAAAAAAATTGATGCAGGTTATTTGTAAATAAGAAGATTCATTATTATTTCTTTCGCAGATTACGGTCACTAAATGGATGGAGAAGATTCGAAGGACCCCAAAGGAAAAGAGAATAAAAGGCCGGAGATGAACATCAAAGATGAACATTTTGCACCATCACTAAATCAGAATGTAAACTTTTCTTCATTTTTAAAGAAAAATAATTTTAAAAATTTTATTTCTAAAATGGCTACAACGAAAAATATTGAAATATTTACCTTTTTATCTTTTGATACTATAAACCTAAAAAATATACTTCCGTGAATTTCGACCAAATGATACAAATTAATATTTTACATTGTACTTTAGAATAGGGTGCCTGAATGGCCGAATGTCTAGCGCTTGGTGCCCACAGGTTTTGGATTCGAGTCCCGACGGTGCCATGGATGTTAGTAGTGGTTCGGAATCTACTTTAAACCGTAGGTCCCGGTCTAATAGGATCGTACAGCATTGAGGGAGGTAGTGTCACTCGCATCCGTAGCATATCTTCAAGCTATACGTGCCACCTGGGTAGTGCTAAATGAGTAACAGCGGTACAGCCTTTGCTTAAGGCATAAAGATTAACTGTCTCTGTATTGCCAGCTACATTAGAATAACAACAACTTTAGAATGTTTCATCATCATGATTGGCGCAACAGCCCCATGGTGAGCCAAGGCCGTCTGCCTACTGGCAGATTTTGATACATGAGATATCTTCTTTTTTACGGGGTAGGGTTGTCAGTTCTATGCCCAACAGTCATGTGAGACTGGGACCTACAGTTTAGAATGGATTCCGAACCACTACAAACACCCATGGCACCGCCGGGACTCGAGCCCGAACCTGTGGTACCGAGCGCTAGCCACTCGGCGATTCAGGCCCTTAGAATGTTTACTTGCACATAATATTTGCGAAAGATGCATCTATAATTTTGAATCAAAAATCCTTTAAGTATTGAGATCAAATAAATAAATAAATAAATGTTATTAGAAAATATCATTAATTTTAAATTCAGAATATATTATCAATTTCTATTATCTTCTAATATTTATATAGCTTTTTAAAACTATTTTCAAATACTTTTTACTACATCATTGTAATGAGTGTACTCATACATATGCATAAAAGGAAACAGTTCCGTTATATATTATTTAGAAAACACTTATGAATGCGAATAGTTATTTATTTATTTATGCAGTAGCCATGCTATTGTTTTCTTGTATTTTCCCAGAATGAGTCATTTTACACGAAACAGAATTATCGATCGAATTCTTTTCTGTGAGAACACGTGGCACAAGAATCAATATGGAACGGAACGCCTTTTGTTTTCTGTTCTGTTCTTTTTCTTGCTTAACAAACGATAACACGCCTTCCATCTACTAAACTTCCCATGTTCTAAATTAACGAAAAAGGAAGAAGACATTCAATTTCCTTCCGATCCATAATTGAATCTTATTTATCGCTGGCTGGCCAAAAGATTTTCATCAAATGTTAAACGACGAGGATATTTGTGTCATTGCTTTAGGGACATTCCGACGCCATGACTGCATGAGCATGTTTATGTATCTGCCACTAGTAAATAAATAAATAACAAAATCGAATCACGAGTGTGTTTCATTATCACGCCATACCGGAGCAAGTTAATTTTTCAAATATTACCTTGTGTTTCTTTTTTTTCCCTACATGAAATGAAACGCTGTACGAGGTCAACTCGGTTTAATAAAAAAATAGGACATGTCCAAATACGGGGCTGCATAAAAGGTTACCGGCAAATTCGTTTATTTCTTTAAATCTATGACCTTTAATTATGATAATGTCCAAGTTGCAGATGGATATTAAAATTGCGTTAATCGAACAAGTTAGCAACTATTTATCTTTCTCATTTGCTTTGTTTTCAGATTTATAATAGTTTGTCGTCTTATTTTTAAGTTAGAAATACCAACAATTTCTTTTTTTTTATAAGTTAATTTAACGTATTATGTGATTGCATCATAATATTTCATATGGAAATTTTGAAATAAAATTCATATAAACTATTTTAGTTACTAATATCGACAAAAATTAGGATAATTAATTTTTTTTAAAAAATGAGATAATTTCTTTTATTTTCAGAAATACTGAATGTAATTAAAAAAAAAAAATGCACATACAGTTTAAAAATAAAATTAAGGGGAGAAGAAGTTGAGACATGAATTACATTTTTATTTGATTGATTACTAATTTCTATTGAAGATTAACTCTATTGTTAAATAGAATAAACAAGTCTCCTTTTAAAAAATTTTGATTACAAAATAAACATAGAACTAATTTTTGTTTGAAGGTATTATCATTAAATATTTTTTTATACTGAATCAAATTATTATTTAGAAAGTATAAACTTGATCATCAATTACTATCTACTACGCAATATAAAAGCTAGAAAATATATATATAAAAAAACTGATTTTATTTATATGACACTTTTTAATTTAGGAATCCACTGAAGACAAGATAAAAGGGACCAACTATTCCCTCCCCCATTTACCGGGCACACCCGATTCCAGCACAAAATGCGGTCAATCAGACGGTAGGAAGCGAAGTCCTGTTCGCTTTCCAGCATTACTTATACCTTCTCCAGATAAGGTAACAATCTACAGTAAACCCTGTTATACGACTCTTTCTCATACTTATTTTAAGATGCTTGTATAGACCTCCGCTACCCAAAACAATAACAATTGTTTTTTACTAGTGATCATGAAAAAATAAGGAAAACTTTCTTCTATTTTAATTTTAAATTCCTACTCTTAGCTCACACTCTCCCTATATATATCTTGCTCAAATTTTCAATCGTTAATAAAATACTTTTGATTCATGCACTCAAGTTCAAAATATATATATATATTTTTAACTTTTAGTGGATGACACTCGATGTTAATACAGTTTTTTCAAATATTAATTAAATTTTAGTTTTTTTTTATATTTAAGTTGCATGTATCTAATAATAGATGGCGCCAGATGTAAGAGGAAAATTTCAATTTTATTTGTAAAGGAATTTTCTGCAATATAGTGAAAAAAAAGTTGGAATTGACTTTTAAAACTGTTTTTCTATATTACTTGTTACTGGTAATCATGAAAAAATAAAGAGATTACAGAAATTTTTCTTCTATTTTATTTTTAATTATACTATAAGTCAAAGAAGACGACGAACATAAAATTCCCTTCCATTAAGAATTGCTTTAAGAACACAACAGGAAGATTAAAAAATTCCTAATAGATACAACAACTATTAGGAAATTTTAAAGGTCTACGAATTGTTCATTGATTAGAATGAATAAATTACTTTTTTCTGTGTTATATATTTCTAACCTGTTGTATTTATTCTATTTGTGTTAATAAAACGAATTTTTCTCCTTGCAGGCGTCTCGGCCGAGATCAACAGTTGCTGGAATTTTATTTCTACCATCGATTTTGTAATGTTTTTTATAACCAACCATTATTTCAATTTTACTTTCGTTAAAGCCAAAAATAAAATTATCCAGTTATTATATACATTGTTATTGCTTTATGTATTTAAGATAATTAATAATTATGAAATAACGCATGATTAAACTATTCAATAACACGAAAAAGTTTACAATATCTGAAAGATAATAAAAATAATCAAGAATGCATCCTTTAATTATAATGATGCATGTAACCCAGCGATTTTGGCACATATTTAACATTACCACATACTGAGCTTTTAGCAATTTATAAGTTTAACTTAAAAATTATTAAATTCTAGTTTATAATTAATTTCATTTCTTTAAACATAGTTATCATTAAAACGTTAAGGAGTTAGATGTAAATGTACATTATGAACAAATAAGAAATCGTTTTTAAAAAATTAAGTGGCAGTATAATTAAAATAAAGAAATCCAATAAAAATTAATCAGTTTGATTTTCTTTAATCCAACATAAACTAACAATGTAAATAAAATTTTGGAGTTACAATGTCAGATATGAATAAATGTATCTCAAATTTATCTTCAGAAGTCACAGTAAAACGTATACTTTTTTTTTTTTTTTTTTTAAAAAGTAATAAGCAATTCAATAGCTTTCCTATAACTCTTATTTCAATTCCTTCTATTAGCTCACTCTCCCTATATATATCTTATTCACATTTTCAATCGTTCATAAAATACTTTTTATCCATCCACTCAAGTTCGAATATATATATTTTGAACTTGTAGTAGATGACACTTGATGTTAATACAGTTTTTACAAATATTAATTCAATAATTAAATTTAATTAATTTTAGTTTTTTTTTAAGATTTAAGTTGCATAAATCTACCAACAGATGGCGACAGATAAACTTTAAAAAAAAAAAAAAATGAATGAAAATTATTTATAAAGGACATTATGCAATATAGTGAAAAAAAAAGTAGGAATTGACTTTACATTTTTTTTATATTACTTGTTTTTTATTTTGAAATAAATATTTTTAGCAAAATAGTTACAAAAATAAAATCTGTACTAAATGAAAAACGATGCTCAATACTAAACAAATCCCACTAATTGAAAAAGAAAGCGTATTTCTTTTCAAAAAGTTAGTTCACAATATGAAAAATTGCGTAGTTATTTAAAAAGATTCTGTAACTAACTGGCGCTGGTTTAACTGCGGACTACATTTAAGGTACTCAAATAAACACAGAGTAAGCAGATTTCGGCGAAAACCCACCAACACATTTTGGCACGGCATCAAGTTATGCCTTCTCAAAATGCGATCTGCTTTTAGAATCGTCTGATGCGGGAGAGATTTAAAATTGTCTGAAAAGAGCAGTAAAAACGATTTTTTTCCCCACCAACATTATTACTTAATAATTTTGAAGAGTTCAAATAGTGGTATCATTTGTGTCGTTTTCTATCCTTACATAAAAAAATTAAACACATTAAATTGTTTTTAACACATAATTAAATTGTTAATTAACATTTATTAATTATTTTTAACAAACTATCTGACACATTTTGTTCCAAGTAAATAAAGAATTTGATGTTTAACAGTACATTAATTTGGTATTTGAATCAATTTTTGTAGTAACCAGCTCAAAAGTGATTAGTCAAACTGCTTATATTTCTCGATATTGATGTCTAAAGATGTTTTTTCACAAATATGTTTTATCCAAAACAGGCTTGCAAATTTTAATGCATTATCTGGCAACAACACTATTTAATTTGCTAGAAAAAAATGTAGATAAGGGCCTTGTATACTCAGATTACCACAATATTGAAAAAATAATTTTCATTAAAAATACCAGATCAGGTAGCTTATTTTAATTTTTCATTAAAATCTGAAAAACCGTACTCCCCCAAAAAAATATACCAATTATAATGGTTTGTGTAAAAGCAGTTGCTACTGAAAAGTATTCCCTTACACCCTGTTAAATAATTTAAGATAAAATATACATCATATTACATTTTTGATTTAAAAGCTAGTTATTGAAAAGTGAAATGAAGATTTGATATTTGTTCGATTCAATATTTTAAGCAAAGATCTTTTTCAGTATAATAAAAAATCCATATTAAGGATAAAATATATCGCAATCACAATATTTGGAAATAATCTGCATAATAAATAAAAGTTATTTGATTGACAAAAACAAACTCTGTCTTTAAAACAGTTGAACTCTGAAGAATAAATTCGGAAAATAAACATATGATCTTTTTAAATTCCTGAAATGACTAGAAAATATAATCAAAATTAAATAAAAGATATATTCCACATTTGTGTAGTAATTTCTGCCTTGAATAAAAATAGTTTTTTACATTTGTAAAATATTACTTAGGTTGCAATTCTAAAAGTTAACTACATAAAACTCAAGCAGTAATAATTTTTTTTTAACTTCATACATAATATTTTAATTATTAACTGTTCAAATTCATAAATAAACATAACAAGATGTCAAGAAATTAATTAAAAAAAATAGTTAATTGAAATCCAAATGAATATACTTTTAATGCTCAGTGCCTTTTGATACTCCGTTCAAATGTTTTATTAATTTTAAACTAATTAAAAGTAAATAAAAAGGAGTGATTCATTTAAAGTAAGAAAGATTCAAATTAAAAAGTACAGTAAAAGCAAACTGTAAATAACACTAAACTTTATCGCTTAAATCGAGTTTTAATAAATTTGTTTTATCAAGATCTTAAAAGTATTTTGAGTTGTTTAATGGATGACTGTAACAATCACTTTAAAATTTGGTTAAATTCATGTAAAATTATACTAGAGCAAATCTTAATTGGAAATCAAATTCTTTAAGCAGTAATCCAAAGTTTTAATAAAATATTTAATTGCATCAAAAAAAATTTCAGTGATTCTGCAATGATACACAGCTATGCTTAAGGTATGGATATATCTTATTTAAAAATTATATCACAGTTTTTATATTTTAGAAAGGTATTCCATTAACACACTCATTGAAAAAATAATTCTAAATTGCAAGAAATTAACTCTATTATTGATAATCTTCAATGAGGATTAATATTTTCTTGCATAGCTTTTTGAATAGCAGATTTGAGTTTTATATTTGAAGGATGTGGTATGACGATAGTTATTATTTTAATACTAAAAACATTTCAATGTATATTTAAAGCATTAATACTGGCCAGGTAAACATATATACCAAGGTTACAAAGTATTATTTTTATAAATGCATAATACTGAGATTTTCTAAAATATCCATACATAGAATTTATTCAGATTTTTACTATTGCTTACTTTTTATATCCAGTTTTGAGATTTCTCCAAATTTCAATAACTACAGATTTATTTGAGATAATGTATACTATATCTACAAAATTTTAGATTATTTATGACTACATGATTAAAATTATTCAGTTTCAATCCACAAAATTTCCTCACTGTTGAGTAAAAAAAATAAGATTTAAATTAATAAATGTTACAAAATCTCTTCATGTATAGCAGATGTAATCATTATAAAAATTTACTTATTGACATAATTTAGTGTTATTTATTTTTTTATTAATACTGGCAATATTAAATTATTTTAAGCAGTATTCTATATATATATTAGCAACTATGTATTTAATGATAATATATAGACAATTTCATCACAATGCATAAATAAAGTTGATATCACAGTATATTTTAACACTATAAATCCCCTCCTTTCTTAATATATTGCAAGTGAAACATTTCTTTGGTAATAAAATTTTAGATTTAAGTTTCTATTATTAAGAGATTTCGAGGGAAAGCACCCCAATTTTCATAAACATAATTAAAAAGAAAATCTGATATATACAAAACTTCCTTTTACGCAATAGATTAGATTCCATAAAATTTATGCATAATTTGGCTAGATTATTATAATCTTTGCCTGGATATGAAAACTAAACATATTTTACTAGTTATTTCTTGGAAAATTATTTATTATTCCAACAAAATTATCACCACTTCCTTAAATTATGGATATTTTCAAACTTGGAATGCAATGCATAAAAATATTTTTATATGCCAATTTGAGTAGAAATTTTTTTAAAAAACAAAAACAGATAATAAATAGTCAGTTATCAATCATGAATTTTAAAATTAAAAATAAGGAATATTATCTGTAAAATTGCAATTTACTTGTACATTTAAAATTCATAGAACTTTTAAAAGTTCAAATGATTTTTTTTTCTAAAGGAAAAATCGTAAATATCTTAAGAACATGTATTTATGTGAGAAATCAAAATTGTATCTATTAAGATACAATACCTTTTTTAAAAATGAATTTTTAAGGAATAATTTTTTCTTTTTTTACCAGGAGCAATTTATTCTTCACAATATCATACAAATCATATTCACAAATGGTTTGTATAAGAATTTAGAAAATTAGCAATTATGAGTTTTTATTTCAATAATTGTTTCTGTGCTCATTTTTCTTATATCTGTAATGAGGAAAGAAAAAAAAAAAAAAAAAAAAAAAAAATCTAAAATAGAAACATTAAAATGTAGCTAAGTAAAAGATACTATTACATAAACTAAAGTCCAGAAGAAATTAAGAGGAAGGGAGAAAAAAAAATTCAATTCAAATCATAAATATTAAAAATAAATATTCTCATTTACTATGAGTAGAACATTGTCAATTAACACCAAATTGCACAAAACATCAAAAATAATGCTACTACAAATTAATTTAATACAACATAAAACATGAAATACTTCTGTGATTTATTACAAATTTCCTTCACTATAACATGCTTTTTTTTCCACGTCAGATAAAAAGGCTTCAATCAAAAATCTTTTTGCACATGGTACGGCAGACATTTTGAAAATAAAAGGTACTGTTGTAAAAAAAAAAAAAAAAAAAAAAAAAAAAAAAAAATATCTGTACACTTGAATATTACTACATGAAATGGGGGAAAAAAATAATAAAGACCCATGCATTAAAAAAAAAATCATTTTTCATTCTTTATTTACATGACATAGCCACAACATGCGTTACACAATTCTATGTGACCCAGCAATGGAGGGAGCATAATTTGATGAAATCTCTTCACATTAGTTCTCGGGAAAAAAAAGAAAAAAATCATACAAAATCAAGTTTTAAAGAATTCTTTTCTTCACCATGACATGAAAGTTGATTTACTAAGACTAAGTGCTTTTTGTCAGGACAGACTATGTATGACAGAGGCAACAGAGCAGTTGTTCTTCCATCAACAATTCAGAAGTGAGTTGCAAAAAGCAACTAAAAACAGCTAAGTTCACTGATATATCTGGCACATTTAAACTCATACTTGAATTCTAACTATCTCAGAAGCATCTTAAAAGAAACCTTGATTTATCGATGACTTAAAATCGGCATAAAAATCAAGCCCTGGCTATCATCACTATTTGTTGTAAGCCTTTGGTCAATGTGATGATTTGCCAATGGAATTACACAATTTATTAATTCATTTTCCCAAAAATATGACCCTAGGAGAAGAACTGTTTTAAATTTAGAGGACTGAACCTAAATTTTGCAAGAAATCAGACAAATATTTCTGCACAAATGATAATTATTTTTTAATTAATAGAAAAATAAAATTTTACATATTTCGCAAGTGCTACTAAATCAATTACTGTTATAATTCATTAAGAATTAAAACTATGTTACAGCAGATACCATGACTATACACATCAGTAATAATTAAAATAAATAAGATTATAATAACAGTAAATAATCTTAAGTACTGTATTGAAATTAGTTCCCTAATAATCAACTTCATATTGTATTACGATGGTACAGTCCTCTAGATTTTAACTAAACAATCTTTTAATTTATTATTTTACAAGCATACAGAAGTTCTTTTGAATTCCTAAATTCTTTCTGGACTTCACTCGGAGATGAAAACAATTTACTAAAAATAAATAGAACCAATTAAAACACTTAGCAACATTACATATGAATTACATAAAACTTCTTTTACAAAAGAAAAGGGGGCAAAATTTAGTTTTATTTAAATGAACAAATCTAAAGACTTACTAAAACACATAAGATGAAACAGTAAACACATTTTAAAACACAAAAATTTCAAGGGAAAAATATTAAAAAGTTTGTACTAAGAAAAAAAAAAAAAAAAAAAAATGACTAATGACATACTCTAAGGCATTGAACATATTTCCTTTTTTGTTTTAATTATGTGGAAAGTGAGAAAGGAGCTTTTTTTTTTAATAGCAGAAAATGAGGTAGTTAATGATTAGGATGAAGAGAAGTGATCAAGAATCTGATAATTAGTGTATATATCTTTTTTTTTTTCCTTCAGGTTATGGAATATATGATTAGTAAATAGCACAACTACAAAGCACCATAGTTAAGTGCCTGTTTTATATTATTGTATCAATAAATATTTGAAGATGATTTTCTACTCATTTTTTGAATTTAAGGATTTTTTTTTAGAGAAAAATTGCAAAACAATATCACAACAAATTAGTCTGCTCCTTTATATCTCACACAACAGGTGATCTTGATTAAGATGAATCTCTTTTAAATAATGTACAAATTAGCTGCAAGTTAACAACTTAAAAACTAAAGTCAAAATGAATTTGCCAAATTAAGGGCTCAAACGAACCTTCTTCAATTATAGCTGCTGATATAACATGCACCAGTAAAAAGTTCTATTTATGTTCTTCTTTAAATAATAGAAAGAAAAAAAAATAACATTAATAGACCTAAACATCTCAATTCTTACAAAAATTTGTCTTTGAAAAGAAAGATTCTTTTCCTTAAGAGTGGTGGAATCGTCAACTTCATGTACTTTTAAAGCAGTATACATAGATTGAAAACTTTCTCAACAACATGGCAAACACAAAGAGTTCAAGCAAATCTCTGTCAGAAGAATCTTAACTTGAACATTGATAGGAAATTCTTTTATTGCCCTTTCTTCTCGGTAGCAGGAATATATTTTTATGAATTGAAATGTCAGCCATCAAAATGGAATTAAATTTGTTCCTGGATTGGGCCTTTTCTTATTTTTATACTTAGGTTTTGTTTATTTATTTTTTTTAAATATCTTCTGTTGGGTCATAACAATGACCCCATTTCACACAACTGTCAATTTACAATGCGGGTGGAAAGCCCGACTCTACAAAGAGAAAGATATTTGAAGAGCCACTATGGGGAGTGATGGGGAACTGAGTTGAGCTTCGCTTTGTGATTCAGCTCTAACTGGGATAGTTTCTTCCACAATTCATCACGTTCTTTTTCTTTTTTCTTTTCTCTAAACAGAAATAAATGAAAATTTTCAGTACAATTGTCTACAATGAGTAAGGAAAAATTCTGTAAAGTTAAGCATATGTTTACTAAAAACTTCTTTTAATTTTATACTATAAAACTGTTACTAAACATGTAATGATAATTCCCTTTAATGACATAATGCATTTTTACAAAAGAAACATTTTAACTAGACAAATTAAACAGAACCAATCAGTTTGCTCAATATATATATATTTAAAGTTTGGAAACACTTTCAGCACCCACCCACAAACAAATCTTTTCGAAAGTATCTCAAAAGAGAATACATTAACATCAAATTTCAAGATATCATAAAGAAACAAAAAAGCCATGGTTTCTTTTAGAATATTAAACATATTTCTTAGGCCATCAAATGCAATTTTCTGCATATTCGACCTTTTTTTTCTATAACTAATCATACTTATGTTTACACCAGTGTGATAAGGAAGGAGGACAACAAAGTTTCTAATTAAAAAAAATATATATTGAATAAGTAGAAACACTGATAAAACTTTTTAGTATATTCAATGATAATAAAACATTTTTAATAAAATGGTTTTTTTAAAAAGGCTAAAAACATATAGTATAAGGTACTTGTATGAAAATATCAAAAATTAACTACACATGATTTGTTATAAATGTCACTTTCACTAAAGAAGGCAACAAGTTTCTTTGCAATTTAATGAAATTCAATATGAGTACAATTAGTACATATACAATTAGTTTACTGATAATCAACGTCTTATCACGAGTCAGATTAAAGCACTTTCATTAGTCACAAGCAAAAAAAGTCTAACACACACACCATCCATATTTTTGTAATGTTTTCTATGAATCCATACTTATTACAGACAAATCATAATACATGACATCACTGTTTATATCCAAAGATATGGGAGGGCAAGCAAGGAAAGGCCCTATCCAAGTAATAACTCCATGAAAATGTTATGGAATGGTGTCTTCCAAAAAATAAAATGTAATCTCTTCCTGATAGGTTGTGCTAAGTGATTCATAACCTCATAAAAAAAAAAAAAAAAAGACAAAGAGAGAGAATGCTATAGTAAGTCAAGCCTTCTTCCTCCATGGTTTGGGACTTTATGGCAAAAACAATGAGAGAAAACTTAAGTGAAGTTTTACACCAAGTAACGATGGTAAACTTCATTAACACAAGACCTATTAAATTCTGTTAATTTGAAACGCTTTTTGTATTGATATGGATTCACAACGTAGACAAATAAGGTGGGAAAGTACTTGGATTTTCTGCCCTCACCACAATTAAGTGTAAAAAGTGATGAGGAAATGAGAAGTTACCTTTTAATTATATGCCCAAACATTGAAGAAATCTCTAGGACACATCAGGCTCGAGTTAAGCATAAACACAAGAAAGAATAAAGTAATGTTTAATTTTTAATTGAACTATTTTTTTATCTGTAAAATTTGAATTTAATTATTACAACATATTTCTCAGAAATTTGCATCTATGATTATTTGTAGGGTTTTAAACAAGCCCTGATTTCAAAAAGTTAGAGAACCACTCGTTTAAACACATTAAAAAAAAATCATTCAAGAATTAAAGCAGGAAAGAAATATAATTTTTTTTTCAGTAAGGAAAAATGAAACTAGACAATGTATTACAATTAAACAAGATCTGATACATATTTATTGAGTTATATTAACAATAGCTGTTACAAAATTCAAAACATCTACAACATTGTTAGTTATTACAGAAAATGTTACATTTTAAATTCACATTAAGGCAAAAAATAAAACTTTCACTAACACAATTATAATCAATTAAAAAACTAAAAATGTATTCAAAATAACAGCAACAGTGTTATGGATAAGACTTACTTTTGCCTTTCTGATTTATAAGATGCTGTTAAGTCATCAAATAATTTGGAGTTCATCTCCATAAAGGTTTTGAGTACATTGTAAACCAAAGCTACAATAGTTTGATTCCAATGTTCTTTAGATATACGGTACAAGGCCGGGAACATTATAGGCATAATGACTTGATTATTTTCTTCAATGAGGCTCAGAATATATTCATTATTCCAAAAATAGAGTGCTCGTTCAGCCACCTAAATATAAGAAATAAAAATTTGAACATTTTTACTTATAGGAATGAATAATGCTATTTGTATGCTCTTGAGTAATGTTATTCCTTCTACAAATAAAAATTATAAAGCTTGATCTAATTGATGTAAGAGAAGCATTTTCAACAGTTAAAAAAAAAAAAAAAAAAAAAAAAAAAAAAAATGTTGTTACAGATTCTATAATATATTTGAATGTAAAATATTAGAAGACTATAAAATATTTTTGAAAAAATCTGAAGTTAATAGTAATGAAGAGTTCAAACATTAAAAGTAGATTTAACAACACGCATTAAAAAAAATATTTACCACGCTTCATATTCATACCTTTTAAGCCCTACACAACTTTTTAATTAAATACAATGCAAAAATATTTACAATAGGTGTACATTTTTTTTTCAGATGCTCCTCATACTGTTTTAACGAGTTATACAAATGCTTAACAATAGAATATTTAATTTTTCATTATGAAACCCTATATTATTAGAAAATCACATTTAATTATTTATAAAAAATACCTGAAAATGAGGACTGGAAACACATCGAGATATCTGTTTAAATAATTGTTCTTGAATTTTTACAAACTGAGAAAGTTCTATCACATCTAGTATTTCTTCAATTTCTCCCAAAAACATCACCTATAAAATGAAATTGAAACAATAAGTTAATCTACTATTTTATTACAATAATAATATTCATAACATACATATGGAACTCATTATCCATTTTTAAATGTTTGAAAATGACAATGATCAATGATATCATTATTACATAAATTTAAATACTATGTGCATATGATAAAAAATACATATTAATAAACAAGTGTTTAAAAATCAAACATCAGCAAAAAAACTATTCTTGTTTTCAATAGATCAAATCACTGAAGGAAGACAGAAAATTAATCAAAATAAAATTGGAGTTTTTCCTATGTGTGTCATCAAAAGTCTTTGTGACAAGTCACAAGTGCAATAATTACCAAATAAAATAATTGTTAAGAAAACTACAAACTCAATAAATAATCTTTTACTTTCAATTATTGTTTATTATTATTATTTTTTTTAATCTTAAAAAAAAACCTTTGTTATATATGTGAAATATTATATTCTAGCACATATAACTTGATACTGCCAGCCTCAAAAAATAAAATTCATTAACTATTTTACATCAAAGGAAAAAAAAAATATTAAACTGCCAGCTAAAATAACAAATTTATTTAAATTAAAAAAGAAATAACTAGATTGTTTTCAAACAATTTCATGTGAATTAAACTGGTAAGTGATGATCTGTTAGTATCTTTTCTATTTATTTAAAAAGTTAATTTATTAATATTATTATTATTATTAAGACAACTTATTTATACATGGGCCTACTCCCTAAATTACTCAAGTCTGGGAAAGAATAGCAAATGTTCCTACCCCTTGATTTCTAGTTTAAAACCTAAGATTGACATGAATTTCTCAATGTCTGTTTCCTTATTCACTGTCAACCCAAAACACATTATCTTCCAGTTAGAGACAACAAAAGTCACCAAGTTTCTTTTTTTTTTCTTTTCTCCTACAATGAAATTTTGCATGGGCATTTTTACTGATAAAAGCGCAAAACAAATGTTTTCTTATTTATCAAACAAAATTTTAGATGATTGAAATTCAGAGGTTAATATGATTTATTTATATTGCCTCATACTCTATATTATTGTGTAATAAATAACTCCAACCATAAAAATTCACCAACAGCAAATAATTGCCAAATTAGTAAGATTTCTTAATGAATATTTACCTAATTTTGAAATTTTATTTTCAGTTGATCTAGCTTTATATTAGAAGTATCCTTGCCCATTTTGGTGAAATTTTAATGTAAATTGTGGCCATGTATAGGCAGACAACATACACAAGCTTCAAGACATATATATAGAGAGCAATGGGCATATCAAATAACTCACATAAATGAGGAATATACAGAACATTACAAATCAAAGGCCCTCATGTAGGCAAATGAAAATTGGCAATTAAAAATAATAAGCAAAATGTTTAGAAGTGAAGGCCAGGGCACAAACAGAATTGCTGAGATTAGTATGCTAGATTCTAGACAAATAATGATTTGAAATTAATTTCTTATTGTTATTTAGTATACTTTAATATTGATTCTGTATTTAACTCATAATATATGTATATAAAAAGAATTAAGTCAAGATTATCTTAAGTAGGTCTCTATATCTTAAAAAGCATATTAAATTTTTTTGATGAACAATAACTCTTACCTCCTTTTGACTACAGGTTTTTGGCCATATCTTCAATAGCCCTCGTATAACCTGCAATTATAAGAATAAAAAAGTAAAATTACCTAGTTTACCTTTAGTTTTAAGATAAACTTTTCAAAGTATATAAATAAAATAGAATGTTTCATTAAATGATAAAACTATGAGGATTGAATGCTAAGACTGAAATTAGTACAAGTTAAAAAAAAAAATAATAAAAAGATAAAATACCTGTTCTGTTAAAGTGGCATCTTTTTCAAGGAACTGGACCACGCAATAGGCCAGCTGAAAAATAAGCAAATAAAATATTTCCAAAATGGCTGCAAATTTTTTTTTCATTTCATAGAGAAAAAAATATTCCTTATGTAAATATCAATTAATATAATCATGTATATTTACTAAATTTTTAATTTTACTTTATTATAAAATTTCTGAAAAACCCGTAATTTATTAAATTATGTATATTTCCACAACAAAATCAAATGCGCATCAACAAAATATATGACTTCTAAAAACCTTTTAAAATTTATTAATCTTTATTTCAGTAATTGAATATCAATTAATATTTTTTAATACGGAATGATAAAATATGCAAAAATCAATAGTTATAGTATTTACTTTAACTGAAAAATTATATAATTTTGAGATGGCATACAGTCAAGTATTATAAATGATAGAAATACCTCTTTATAATATACCTTGAATTGCTTTAATCTAATTTATCATGCATGAGCAAGTACATAATCATATGACTACAGATACAATGCTCATTTCGCGAATATGTTGATTCTTGTGTATTCGAACTTGCAAGATGACAAGAAAAGCAATCAACATTGTTTTACAGCAAATGAATATTCCAAATCATTAATACTAGGACAAAAGAATTGCTCATTAATTAGTGGTCATGTAAATGTGCCCATATTAAATATTTATATATTATTAACTTGCCTAGAATATTTTAATAGTTAGCATTTTTTTCCCCCAAATATTTTCAAAGTTCAAAAAAAAAAAATACTTCAATATAACATATGCTTATTAAAAAAGTTTAAATTATATGCAATATATTTTAAAGGATCGATGATGCAAAAGCATATTACTAAAGTTTATTTTCATTGATGAAAATAACTGTCATCAAATACTGATAGTAAAATTGTTTGCATAAATTTTGGATGTTTGATTTATATAACAAGAAACAAATCTTCTACCCTGTATCATACACTGCAAACTTTAAAACAACCATGCTGAAAGAATAGTCATGGAGTAAAAAATATGTATTTAAAAATTAAATCATCAATTTATATTTATTTTAACAACTTTCAGTTCAGATAATTTTTTTCACATTTTAATTTTTTGCTTTCAATTCAGATGCCAGTTGTTGCTGTATATCATTCTGCCATAAGGACTTTGTTTACACAAAGGAAGTTAAGCAGCAAGGTCAATTTTTTTTGTTCAGCTTAACATGGCAGAAATTGCTTTATAACACAAAAAGTTTTAGTTATTTCTACTAGATGATGATGCAGATTGTTTACTTACTAAAAATATCAATGCTAATCAAAACATGAAAGTTAATTATGTAAACAACTTTAGTTTGCTTTAAAAATGGCTTGTGTTGTATATGAACCACAATATTAATATAAAAATTTCGGGCCTGAAACAATCATTAATGTATTAGCATTAAATTATTGTCTAATAAGAAAACAGTTTCAATATATCCATTTCAATTTTTATAATAGTAAACAATTACACAAAAGCAAAAACCTTGGGGATCTAAGATTTCCTAAAGTTCAGCATTTTTTTCTTCTGAATTTATTTAAATGCAACTTTTTTTTGTAAGAGGAATGAAAGTAAACTTGTTGGAATATTTTTTTCTATTATCAAGAATTTTTTTTTAAATTCATAATCAAAATTTCAATAATCTAAATGAGAGTGCTTGTAACTCATTAATAAGAGCGAAAATCAAAGCAATAAGAGAAAATTTGACTATGCAAATGAAATATGAACAAAATTGAAATTATTATAAACTTTTAAAGAAAATAATTGCAATATTAAAAATCTAGTTATTCATTAGCACAATCCAAGTTATATGACACTGCAAGCATATGAATGTTAAAAAATGTGAACATTGAGTGTTTTAAAGATTCAGGCACCCTGCATTGGGGCTTGTGAACGGCCAGTGCTTTACATCCTGGTGAAAAAGAAACTAAGTAATAAATATAAAAACAACATAGCTTCCTAAATATAAATTTACATAATAAAGAATACTAGGACTTCCTTTGCCTACAATTGGCTGTACCAATACACATGAAAATTCCCTATTTCCTTTTCATGGAAGATTTTCAACTTCGAATTATCGATCAAGACTACTTTATCATGATAGTGAAAGCAAATTTTGACATGAAAAAATTCACTTCAGCTTGCCTTATATTACTTTAAAAAAGTATTCATTTTTGCGCTGTACCCCCCCAATTAGGATATCTTCGATTTGAGACGATTTTGAAGAAAAACAAATTTATGAGTTTTCCACTGTATTGAAATACAAGCTGTTATATAAACACTGTACGAAAATGTGGTCAGTGCTGTATTGCAACTAGCAATCAAAATCAATGAACAACCAAATCCCTAAGTAAAGGCTCTAATCCCTAATCAATGACAAGAGTATAGAAAGTGATGAGCCATCAAATGTTGGATTAAAGAGCATTTACTTTAATAGCAATCATTGATATAAGTTTATTACACTCTAATGAGGTTTCAAAATGGGATGTGCATAACATAAAGAATTAGCAAAGTATTAAAAATGGTAATTTATTAGTTTTATTTAATACAGACTTAATTATATTACTTTTATTTCAATCATCTTTATAATTATACAAAAGTTTGAAATGAAAGCAATATAATTCTTTGCTAAACATCACACACACAAAAAATAATAATGAACATTTTTCTTCATTGCATTTTCTATGGAAAATTTACCCTCAAAATTTCTTATTTTTTTAATAAGCAATATATAAAACAAACATTTTTATAAAGCTTAGTGTTTCTTACAGATGGTGATTTAATAAATTGAAAGTTACAAATTATTAATGCAAGTTACTTATAGTTTTTGAAAGAAATATTAAAATGATTAAAACTATATAATAATAACAATAATTAAAAAAACTTAAATATTTGAAATTACACGAATTCAAATGATGCAAAGATCCAATTCAATCAGTTTCAGTGATAAATTTTAAATTTAATTTTTTTACAGGGATTATAATAAGAATGCTTTATTTTTTTCTAAAAATTAATATGCCTTTAGTTTTAATAATCATATTGATTGAGAATAATGAGGAAGAAACAATAACCATTATAAAAAAATAAATATATATTGTTATTTTTAAATTTTAGAGAAGTGTCTATAAACTGTTAAATATTTTAAAAACGGAATTATATGAAGAAAAGTACCTGTGCATGGTAAAGCCCTAGAGATTTTGGAGTATGAAGTGGAATGAGGACTTTGACCAAAAACTGTTTGTGTTCAGCTTTTAATGGCAGTGCAAAACCATTGATAATGCTACAAAAGAAAAAGAAATTAATAACGATAATATAAAAAAAAAAAAAACACCCATTAAAATGCTACTTTTTTTTTAATTGCCAGTATTTTCAATAAGCATAAACAAGGTAGTTAAATCCCCCCCATGCTTCAGTAACGACTAATCTAACTAGCAATATTTGATCAAAATTAAGTGCTAATCTTCTTAAATTTCATTGAAGTATAGAAATATATATATATATATATATATATTGAATTCCTATACACCTAAACCATTTTCTGGGAAATACACATTAATAAAAATTCAAGTAAAAAATAAGCATAAATCAAATTAATAATTCTACTATCACACAAATGCAAAAGCTTCACTTATATGAGACTGTAAGACCCTCTTAATTGAAATAATGCAATTATACGAAATTCTCAAAATTGCTTGAATTAAATACGATTGACATTTTTTTTTTCTTATATGGTTTAATAACAACACAACTTTCATGTATAAGAAGTAAAAAAAAAAAAAAATATATATATATATTTTTAAAGTTTATTAAATTAGTAATTTAACAAAATAAGTTACTTCATTTTGATTAGTTTACCTGCCCAATATTTCTAGGAGCTCACCAATACCATTAAAATGTTCAGTTTCATATATGAACCTGGGAAAAAAAAAGATAAATTAAATGATATCACTGTTAAAAATAATCAAATGTATGATTAAAAAGACATGTAAAAATATTTATATTTTTTAAAATGAAGAATAATTCTTTATACATATATAAATACAGAATAGAGTAAAATAGTCAACCACAATAAAAATAATCACAACTTAAATGTTTATCATTTTTTTTTTTTTTTTTTTTTTTTTTACAAATACCAAGTGTATTTGGATATGAGATTTTTTCAAAAAGTATTTCAAAAATTTTGTTTAAAATCTAAACAATAGTTATTTTTTATTCTTTAATGTTACTAAGCTTCAAAAGCAGAATATAAACAGTGGTGCAAGAGATGCAATTATATTTTTTTACATTTTGATAATATTATTTTGTTCATAGATATACAAGTTTA
This sequence comes from Caerostris darwini, assembly GCA_021605075.1. Taxonomy (NCBI): domain Eukaryota; kingdom Metazoa; phylum Arthropoda; class Arachnida; order Araneae; family Araneidae; genus Caerostris; species Caerostris darwini. The sequence continues at coordinate 39,595 of BPLQ01011951.1, forward strand.
AATATGCACATATAATTAATTAAAAATTACATAGGCTTTTTTAAAACTTCAAAGGAAGCACACTAATGACGATGTGCAATGGCAACTATATCACAGATTTTAAGCTACTTTATTATTCGACTTGCATTTAACTAGTTTAGAATATGAAAATTATATCAAAATACAATAAATAACAGAATATATTATTACCAGCTACCTTATATTAAATATTTGCTTATAAAATAAGTTGAAAATCAAAAATGGAATTTTTTTTTTCCCTTACATAAATATTTTTCAATTCCTATTAAAATATTATCAATAGAAAAACACTAGAATTCTAACTTATAAAGAAAAAAATCTTTTTAATATGATTACATGGTCAAAAATAAAATGTTGATGTAATTGCTCAAGAAATTTTTATAACATAAATTAATTTTTCTGTAAAACGAAACGAGTAATCACTATAATTTGGCCTTTTTGTCTACAATGAACCTTTGTAGATTTTACAAAATAATGATAAATTTTTTTTCCCCTTAAAAATAAAACTTTTATTCAATAGCATTATAAAAATCTATATATATTTCTAAATGAAAGAAAACAACCCTACACAATAAGAAAACCAAATATTCATTGCACCAAATTATTTTACAAGTATAGATGGACTGGAACAAGTTTCATAAATTCCCTTTTTTTTCCAGTTCCATTTAGTTGCAAATTGCTACGAATTTCACACATAACTTATTGTTCTAGATTTCATATAGCAATAAATTTCCTATCTCTGTAAATTAATAAAATTGCAACATTTTTCACAAAAAATACTTTAATGAACCATAGAAAAAAAAAATGTTATCAGAATACTGCAATTTCCAAAGATGAATTGTAAATAACAAAACTTTCAAACAGAGATGACCCAGCATTACTCAGTTTTAGTTAAACTTTTTACTTTAACAGGTTTTGTTGAAAGAACAAGTTCTTATTCTTTGTTGAAATAAAAAATGTAGCAGATATTATTGCAATCTTATATTTACATAATTAGAGCAATCTCATTAATTTTTAATTCAAAAATGAAATACAAACTTCCACAAATAATAAATAACTCTGAAGCTTAAAGCACTTTTAAGCTTCATTAACCAAATTTAATCAATGCTGCCATTGCAAGCATTGAACTTTTAACTGGTGTCAAAATTAAAGCTACTGCAAATGTTACTAAGGATATATATGTACTCCAAGCAAAATGAAATCCTAACAATTCCATTTAAAGAAGAAATTAGTTTAAAGGAATAATTTAGGCATAACATTTGTCTAGTAACAATTACTTGATTAACATTTCAAGGTCATATGCACGCAAGTGTGCATGCATTATGCTGCACAGTGCTCTTTGTGTTGGATACAGTTCCATGGTTTGACATTTGATAAGTCAAACCAGCAACAGTTCATACTGGTTGTAGATGATGGTGCTGTAAACCTCTGGATTTTTGTTCCATATAAGCCAAATTTTTGTGATAATGAGTTTTTCGCTCTAAGTGCTAGCTGGTTTGATCATGTGAATAAATCAACTCAACATAACTGGCGAAAACTATTTACAGATTCTGAAGAAGTTAGTTAAATTCACAGAAGAGTTCCAAAAAATTATATTTAAAATAGTATGGTTAAAGAAAACTAAGATGTGATAGAGAAACTGATGTACATTGATATTAACTATACATTTCATCAAATAAAAAGAGACACTACAAAGTAAGAACAATCAAGAAAATTGTGTTATTTCAATACAGTTATTTGGATTGAAAATAATTTGCCATTTGAGACCAAAATAAATTTACATATTATGTGTGTCCTTGTAAAAGATTAACAATTCTGCATCTCAACAAGAGTGGCAAACTTATTATTACACAAATAAATGCAGAAAAAATAATTCAATTCACAGATTCAGTTTTCCTAATAAAGAGTGGACAAACTTATTCATGAAATAAATTTATTTACTGTGGAGGAAGAATGTGTTTGTCAAAATGTCATAAAAAAGGATTAATAACAATAATTTCACTACACTTAAAAAGGGAAAATAAATATAATGGTTGGCATAAAATGTACTGTATACATAGCCATTTGGCTCGAATGAAGCAAAAGAATATTATATTGGGAAGTCTTTGTCCGAAGCTGAACCAACAGAACAGAGCTCCTGTATAGTATAAGGAATCCGACATATACAGAGCGAGGAAATGAATAAATATGGAACAGACCATGCAACAATGATGCATGACAGGAAATGGAGAAACATGAAAACATACTCACTAAGATAGTTCTACATAAATTTCTTTATTATAAACAATACACAAATTTGAACATCAATTTAGCAATTGTATTTATCTCCTTAAAAATTGTTAATAAAAACTTAACTGAGTAAAAGATTGATAATTTATTGTTTTTAATTAGATACTTTAATTGATAAAGAGTAATTGCAACTGAAAAGTAGAAGATAAATAAAACTACAAAAACTTTTTCATATATCACAATAGAATTGAGATATTAAATAATTCTCTTTACAAGATTAATTTAATTTAAAATTTTATATTATTAACCATAGATATTTTCAGTAAGTTTAATTATAATTTTATTTATCTATGTTTCCTTCATGTCTTAAATTCATTTATAAGCAACCAAATTAATTTTAGTAATAAAATGATTTCTTACCTAAGAAATATATTATTTATCTGTTTCCTAATGAAAGCCCTTAAACCCAAGAATTTCCCATATATCCTATGAAGAACAGTTTTCAAAAATTCTCTCTCTCTTGGATCTTCACTATCAAATAATTCCAAAAGCTACAAAAGAAATGAAAGAATTTAATGTTACATTTAATTTTGATATACTCTACACAACAGATTCAAATAAAAAATACCAAAACATATAATATACCAAACATATAATATATAAATATACCAAACCATAATAGAGATTTTAAATTAAATAAGAAAATATTTGTGGCTTCTTCACCAAGGCAAGAGTTACAATAAAATGCGCTTAAGGTAATAATAATCAGATAAAAAAAAGTTTTAATCAATAACTTACATACATTAGCATAGTGGTTCTTCATTCTATAAATTTGTGTGAGGGAAGAGGGGTAAATAAAATTGTTCAGATTAAGTGGGTAAATAAACTTTCACAGACTAGATGAAGGTTTGTTGTGCTTTTTCTTTATTCATCCAATAAGTAATCAATGAAAAATAAATATGTATTTTTAAGCGGTGTACGATTTAAATTTTCTTCCACTTCATTTACTGAGAAATACAAGGTATTAAAACCTTCTGTTAACTTTAAATATTAGTATTTATATGGAACTTACAAAAGTTAATTCAGCTAAAATTATAAAGCAAATAGGGGGAAAAATATAGAATGGAAATTATAAACATTAACATGTAGCATAATAGCATTTTAACATTAAACATACTTGCAAGACAAACTTCTGGTCAATAACTTTTTTGCCAATTACTGGCTGGAAGTCCGGACTTTCCAAAAACCTTAAGAAAAATTCATACACCAACTGAAAAAAAACCCAACTTATTTATACAAATTTAATTTTCTAAATACAGTTATGCATTATTTAATATTAAGTAAAAATTAGATTGAAACATAACATTAAAATAGTACATAATTACTTTTGAAAAACTATTAAATTGCAAAATATAGCTAATTACAGAAATAGTCAATATTGGAATCAAAACTTTAATTAAAAAAAAAAGTTTGACATAAATCTTACATTCATATACAGGTCCCCTTTAACTTATTCATTGATTTGGGAATTACTTGAATACACAAATAGATGTATTAGTATATTTCACTATTTAAAATTAGAATTTATTAACTAAAGGAAATATAAATGAAATCATAATCAATAATCACTAACAAGAAGATATTTTAAATAGACAATAGACATTTATCAGAGTATGAGAAAAAAGATTTATTGCACAATGAATAAAGAATTACAAAACGTGCTTTCTAATTCTTTTAAACAGTGTATGTTACTAATTAAAGGCTACTGACCATAATTAAAAATCCGTGTCTTACTTGTAGGTGTGGCCAAGAGGCTTCAAGAGTAGGGTCATCCTCTTCAGGATCAAAATCTGGATTTTCACTAGGTGGCAATGTGCGAAATAAATTGCAAGCAATCTAAAAAAAAAAGATAACTAAAGTCAGTAATTTTCCAACAGTTAAAAAGCAAAGCTTCAATTTTAAATTATCATGATGAACGTAAGCAAAAAATTACAATAAAATTTTGAAAATTATAAATGAAAACAAGCAATATGTAAATCACTTGTTTACAAAAAGTTTTTTGAATAATATATTCCTTCTTCTACATAATTCAATTACTGAATACAAAAGTAGTAAAAGTGAAATTAACTTATACGAAATTAAAACTTCACTTAAGGGGATGCAGCACTAAAAAAGAAATGATTAGATATTTTATTCCCTCATTTATTATCTTTCTTCTAAATTATAATTTAATCATTTACTTAATGGGATGCTATATATATTAGGAAAGGTAGAGGCAGTTTAAATGGCCATTTGCATTTATATCCTTTCTACCCCCTACAGAAAACTACTAGACATGAATCAAAACTTTTTTTTATCTAGTAATAAACTATTTTTCCATCTTTTATTTAGCAGTCATTGACATTTTTTTTTTTTTAAGTTAAAGCTTTAAAAAGTGGGCTTTTTTTAATGTATAATCTTAATTTCTTTTCAATAATGTATAAAAAAAACCTTCCTCAGATTTAATTTAGAAAATATTTTAAACATACACAAAAAACTTCCAATCAGTATGTTTAGTAGTTTGAGAAAAAGTACACCAAAGTCAGTGATTTTAAATGTGTATACAGAGTTCTCTTCAATCACAACAACACTCAGTTGTTTTGGAAATGAAAATCTATAAGATTTGTATAACAAAATAGATAATTAACAATTATTTTATTAATATTTTTTAAACAATATAAAACAATTAAAAAAAATTTTCATATAAAAAAAGTCTAAAAAGGATTAAAGTCTGGTGTAATATAAATGAAAATTTATATTTAAATAATGATTATTTGGGAAATGATATCACATATTTATTAAAATATATAACATAATAAGTTATTGGTTAATTAAGATCACTAATATGTATTAATATTAATACATATTAGTAATCTTATATATCTTGAATATGTATTAATATTAATTTGTAATTTATTTCAGTTTTAAGTTTTCATAAATTTAAAATTAGAAATGCACAAATATACATAAATATTTAAAAATTATTCATTAAGCAAATAAATAGCACAAAATTAAGGGGAAAAATTACATTAAAATGGCTAATCTATTTCAATCATAAATTTCTTAAAGTATTAGCAAAAAATAAACAAAAAAATATATTAATGATGTTTAATTAAACAGTTGTATAATTTCACTTATTTATACAATCTTCACTCTCATTACCAAAGATGGGCAGTCTGAATCAGTTTAAATGCCCGATAGAATAAAAAATGTTATTTTCCCAAAATTTGTGGAATAATTAAATAATAAATACTTGAAATAATTAAAAAGCCAATTCAATTGTATCTTTTAATAATACAACCAGTAACAAAAAATGTTAGTGCTTTACCAGCAAAATCAATAAGTTTTTCGAGACTTTTCTCAGAACTGAGGCTTATAAAAAGCTATTTCCAATCAAAAATGAAAAGATCTTATTTTTTTTAAACAATAGAATAGCTTCTATGAAATTTAATGTATTTCAAATAGAGCATCTTTGTGATTAAAATATGCACTTTTACTTGTCTTAAGCTATTTTGCAATAGTTTGGTACCTGTTATTTTTTTTAAGGACATATGTATATTTTTATAAGCAAATTTAGAGTACAAGAATGTCTTAAGTTAATGTGAATGCTATTTCATTAAATTGTAAAAAAAACAAAACTTTATTACGCATAAACTGCTTTTATAGATTTGAGTTCAATAAAAAAGATTGAATTTATTTTACAAATTCTTCCAAATCCACCATTAAAGATATAAGTATACCATTAAGTATATAAAATTACAAAAAAATTAAGAGCTGGTTTAAAAGATTTGATTTGGAGAAATCGAAATCTTTTTTGGCCTACTCTCCATCCTTGCTTATAACTTTCGGGAGGTCTAAAAAGTTTAAGGTTCTGCTTGTTTTTTGACTATTTTTCTACTCCTTTTTGCCAAGTACTCACTTAAATTAAACAAAATGGGTTACATTTGGCGAGGAGTTAATGCTTGTTACAGTTTACATTGAAGTGTAACAAGCATTTTGTATGCCATTTACAAAAGCAGTTTATGCCAAATATAAAGATTTAAAATTTATTGCAAAATTATTTATTTTAAGTTTATTTATATGCATTGAAAAAGTTATTGTCTTTACCACTAAATAGATCGACGGCTCCTTAATTAAGTATTAACACTAATTTTTAATTTTAATTAATCTAATTTTTAAAATAGTTATTGCTTATTTTGATACACAGCTTATATAATTAGTATAATCTTAGTTTGGACAACTTTGTTCCTCTGACACTCAGTCTGCCCTGGGCTTTATGACACAAATCCTTGTTCTGCATCACTCTGGCTTGCAACTATGTTTAGGAAAAATGGTAACTTCCAGTGCTAACCTTTTTGCTAACATTACAATCAAGTGGAAGTTACAAATGGACATGTTCATTGTACTACACATTTGGTTACAACAGTCATTAAATAAATGCTTACAAAAAATTATTTCCATACAATAATTTATTTTCATACTACATGCATAACAATTCATAAAACTTTCAAATAACTTTTTATCCATTGAAAACTATCACAATGATGGCCGAAAGAAAAAAAAACATGAACGTGAGGAAAAGATACCCCTCACCAGGTCATATCAAATGAATAAATAAAGAGTAGACAACAGCACAATTCTAAATTTCAAAAAGTTAAGAAACTTCAGATTGTCATCATATGGTATAATATATATATATATATTGAGACATGACAATCCATTGCTAACAGTAAGGGTTTCAACAAGACCCTAATCAGATGAACACGAGCACACCCACTGGCTAAGGACAGGAACAGATATGATGTTAATCGTAGAAAACAAAGTTAGCATATTAAAGACACAGAACCAGTAGTTCAGATATCAATCATAAGAAAGAGGTTATCGCAAAAAAAACATTGAGTTGAAACGATTATATCGCTTTGTATAATCTCCTTTCTTTCATTTTGGAAATTAATTAAATCTCGATCAGAAAGTTCACTTCCTGACCTTCTGTAGCAATAATATTATTGGGTCTTTTCCCGATTACATGAATCAGTTCCAATCCACATTTTTGTTTCTAAGAAAATAGTTTATTTAAGAGATAATTATTGTATATCAAGAACTATTAGAATGTTTATATATACATTAAAATAGTCAATATACAATATACTTTAAAGTTTAAAAAAATCAAGAAGTTTATCTAATTTTCCTTAATTTTTTGCATTCATTAAAGCTTAATTTTTAAATAAACTAATAACTGCATATTTAAACAAGCATATTTTTTTTATATGGAAATGGCATCCGAGATTTAAATGTTTAAGGAGCAATTAAAAAAATGTCTAAAAGTGACGCAAAAAAAAAAAAAAAATATATATATATATATATATATTATCAATAGTAGATATACTTATTCATTAGTGATAACATATTAATTCAATATGCAGATATTGACTGCTTTCATTTCATAAATAGACAAAGCTAAGCATATTTGGAATGTGTATTAGGATAATTATCAGATTCCCACATTAATTATAAACAAAGCTTAATGTTTTCCATGAAGAAAGCATATCTAAAAGTTATTTAAATCATCTTTTCAACTATGCATTATTATTGCATTATAATTTATTATAAAGCAAAATTTACACCAGTTCCTATTTTCAGCAATAAAACTTTTAAAAATAATTTTTACTGAAATAAAATTAACATTTAATGACAAATGAAACTACAATATATTTAATGATATTTTTTCTCATTTCGTACAAAATTATAATTTAAATTTTGAGACAAAGTACAGAAAATGAAAATTACCATCCGAATTATTTCTGGATAAACAGGTTCTGTTAGTACACCTTTTCCAGCAGTAATGTAATCTACCAATTCATTCAATGTTGCTCTTTTTATTTCTTTGCCTTTTAAATCTGAAACCGGGTCCATGAAATCAAATACCACAGCACACTGTAAAAGTTTTCGAATGAACAATTCCTCTTGCTCTGTAGGTGGGACATCTACTTGGGGAAAAAATTTAAAATTAAAACATGAATGTAAAAAAACATAAAAATAAATTTTTTAAAATTCATAACTCTAAAATTATGATTCTAAAATTATACAGATCATTAAAGAGGTTCAATATTTTTTTAAAAAGGTATTTTTCTTGAGAAAAAACTTCAGATGCCTTTTCAATTAAACAAAGACAATCTACCCATAAAATTTACAGGAATTGGTTTCACATTTGTATCAAATGAAAAAATATTGATGCAGTAAAAAAAAAGCTATTGATATAATACATATTTTAAATGGTTTAATTTATGCAGTTATTTTCATTATCTTAGAATAAAATTAGAAAGTACTTCTAATTCTGCTTTTATTTTATATATAAAAAAAATGTTATAAACAACATTCATATTTAATATGTATCAAAATGTCTATTAAAATCCATTCTTTTTTCTATTAATAGCCTAAAATGCTTATTTTTTTAATTCTTATTTTAAGAAATGTTTCATAAATCATGAGGGGGAAAAAACATACAATATTATCTAAACTGTATTATTTTGGAACTTTTTTCCATTAATACAAACAAAGGAAAAAATAAGAAAGCACTATTTTTTACATTTATATATAAAAAAAATTAAATATTGACACAAAGTGTTCTTTGATGAATTCAACCTTGAGAACTAATATTACAACTTCCTAGCCATGAACAAACGCACACAGAGATTAATTAGAGGTTATTAGTAGCTAGGTTGTATAATAAGAACTGGACAGTTTTTGTCTGAAAAGGATAACCATATACTAAATATAATTGAACAAAAGAACAGTAGTAAGGTTGGAAATGTATTTCCAGTATTAATAACTACTTTAAATATGATATTAACTTTAAATTTATAAGCAATAACAAGCATATTTTATATTGAAATAATAAATTTTTATAAAATAATTAAAAGAAAAATATTTAGCATCAAAGAAAAAATAATTTTTCACTAGTTTATGATAACATAATTCAAAATGAACAATTACAATTTAAATCAAGATTATTATTTATAATAAACTTAAAAGTTAATTAAATTCTAATAACGGAAAATTACAATGCTTTTTTTTCTTACTTAAAAGTTGAGACATTTATCTTTCAATACAAAAATTCCTCAGTATTGATTATTTAAAAGATTAAACTATTCTACAAATGCACAAATAAAAAATACTGAAATGAGCAAGAATTTCATGCAACAACTGTACCATTAAAGAAAAATGTAAACTATATCACAAATTTTCACTTCAATGTTTAACATTTTATAGTTGAATATAAAATACATAAAAATTAGTAATTAATTTTGAGAATGAAATAATAAAACTAAAACTTTTTTGTTTTGAATTTATTTGTTGCTAAGGAAAGACGGAAAACGAAATTCTACAACTTGAATCAGAATTTTGAAACTAACACTAAAAATTATTTATAAGAATACATATAGGAATATAAAAGAATAATATAAAAATATATACGAAGAACAATAAGAAAACAAAGTAACAAGAGAAAAATTATTTAAAAAGAAACCTTAAGAATTCATTTCAATGAGATCTCCCTGAATTTTCACTGTAATATAGTTAAATTATAATAAATTCCTTAATGAAATAATTATAGAAAAGAATAATTGAGAATATTGGCCACATACCGCTCCTAATGATTCGTACCATATATCCAGAAAGTAATCCTGGCATTTTTATCAATGTATCAAATTAATCTAATTTCTGTAATAGAGGTACGGAGATCTTCTCTCGGAACTCTTCAAAAACAATACCTTTGCCTTTGTATCAACAATAATAATGGTAGTAAATAGTTGAATAATAACGTACAATTTACTGAGAATTTCAGCAAATAAAAATTTTCAATCAGAAATAAATGTGTGGACTTCAGATTAGGTAATTCGAATAACGAAATCCATGATAATTCGAATAAGAATCGAATTTTAATTATTATAATTTTTTTGTTTTCTTACTTTAGAATTTTATTTTACTGTTCGTAATGAATAGGTATTTTATTTGTGAATATTTTCATGTGACCCAACATATCAACCAATAGCTTCAGCCAAAACGATTAGCTTCAGATCGATTTTAAATGACGTCACTCTTACGTAGGCATTGTATACATGCTTTTCGTTCATCAAGTCACGCTCTGCTCCTTCAAGTATGGCTGTAAGGGGATGGAATCCATCAATTAAAAGAAAAAACCCCCAGTAAAATATGCTTACACCATTGCTTTTTAAGAAAATGTGAAATAAGTCTTCAGCGATACACAACCTAACTTTTGTGTTATGTTATATTGATATTACTGAAAAACATTTTTTTTTAAAATCCCATTAAGATAATCTATCGGTAAAACTATATTACTTATAGCGCCAAGAAATCACTTCCTTAAGTTAAACTTTTTAGTGATATTTAATGAGGAATACATAATGAAATCACATTTTAATAAACGACTTATATCTTAGCTTGATCAAAATTATGAGTAAAAATATACCGATAATTAAATATACCGGTATATTACTTATCGAAATTCAATAACAATTTCTATCTAATACAAATAGCCTCGGACAACAATAAAAGGAAATAGATTTAGGTTTCCTTCCCAAAACCTTAAAAACAAATAAAATAAAATGAAATATATTAATGTTAAAATGCCATCAAAACTACTAATAAAACAAAAAGTTGAAATGAAAATTTATGTTTTAATGACATATTATTACATAGAAATATTTAAATAAATAAATTTAAAATATTCCTGCACAAATTAATACCAATTTACACATTTAAAAATAGATTTTTTTTCTTGTATTTCTTAAACGTACTTTAAATGTATTGGTCTTTAGAAGAAATTATTTTGCAATGCCTTCCAAGTAGATAAAAATTAGGTACTAGTTCATTATAACTGAACCCAATAGTTGGAAAAGTGACCTGGTAATCGTTTAGCAATAATGTAATTTTGCCCTAGCAATCTTTGCTGAACCAATACTTGTAGATTTGCACCACATTTGTAAACATTTAGGAGCATTAATTTTTCTTCATTTCAAAATATACTGTTGAAACGGGGCAATATTAAATTACCGAGTTTACATATCTGAATGTTTAACAAACAAAAATTTAAGTCTGGAATGAGAATAGAATAATAATACATTATCATTCATTTAAATGAAAAATAGAAGAATATTCATAACATTTATAAAAATTGACATAAGACTCATCTTTATTTCGATATAAGGTAGAAAATGCTCTATCGAAAGTGGTCATGATTTTTGTAGAAAGAAAAAAAATTAATTCGATGATAGTAAAATATTATTTGTGACCTCTTTGATATTTATTTTTGGCATAAAAAATTATGAAATAATGATCATCATTTCTTAATTAACTGCCATTCATTGCATCGCCAAGCAGTCAGATTCAGTTATATTAACCAAGTACCAAAAATTAAATATTCTATCTGATGGCTTCATTATAGAACTATTTAAAAAAAAATGTTAAATCATAATACGATTCTAGATTAATTTTTCACTAAATAAGGACCGAATTATTAAAGACCACAAAGCAAACTTAACAGGTTTGCAAATCGGAATGCAAAAAAGATTTGAGAAACAAGAACGATTTTTCAATATTTACGACATATTCTACTGATTAACGCAAAACGCATTACGCAACGGACTTGAATGAGCAAGCCTTTATGTTCCATTTTAAAACGCCAAACAAATCACCCGACCAACAAAACCTCCATTTACTTTCGCATTTGAAAACAGAGGTAGATCAATTTACTTTACAAGAAGGCTTAAATCAATCCTGTAAGAAAACACGGACGGAGAAAAACTGAATGATGTCATTGTTGCTTCCCTTCAGAACGAAGTCATTGCGCAAAAATGTATATTGATAACTTGTTTTCAGAGAAACGATTATCTGGATGTATTTTAGATGACTACCGTTTATACGAATGAGAGAGCGCAAGCAGCTGCCAAGTCATTTCTCTATAAAAAACGAAACAAACTGCTTTTAACATTGACAATTTAATATCTCATCCCAGAAATAATTATGCTTATGCGAATCCACTCTACCATAATGGATATTCTAGGTATATGCTTTAATTTGATTGTAGAATTCGAATTTTTATATTAAAGAAAATAAGAAATGGTTAACACAGTAAACTATTTAATTAGAAACTTCTAAAATGTGCTTTTAAAATAATAAATGCCAGAAAATAAATAACAGATGAAAAAAGGGAATAACTTATTATATTATTTTAACTACATTATGAAAGTAAACAAGTATTTATTAAAAATATATATAATGTACAGATCATGAAAATTTCGGTTTTCATTACAATTACTCATAGTTACTTAATAAAATTACAATAACGTACTCATTTTATTTTATTATCATTAAATAAGAAACATAAAATGTTTAAATCAATACCCAAAAAATGATTATTAAATTTTGAAATTATCTAGGACTTCTCTGAATATTACAATAACGCATTAATTTAATTTTATTATGACTAAATCAAGAAAAATAAAACGTTTAAATCAATATTCAAGAATTGATTATAATTAAGTTTTGAAATTATCTAGGACTTCTCAGAATATTGACTAAGATGAGATAAAACACCTACACATGTTACGAAAATATTTACAGTTACCAATTGGACTGTGACTTCAAAACATTCTAATTACACTAACCAAATGATGCAGAAGACGCAGTATTTCACTTCGTTTCCATTTCTACGATACAAAGGTATATTTTAATTCACTCGTGACTTTAGTTTATAAAATAAAAAAAAAAAAAAAATTATGAGCTGTGTAGCCTTTTTGTATATTCGGTAGGAATAAATTAAAAGGCTGACATGAAGAACAGAGAGGAACAAAATTTTAACAACTCAGGAAACATCGTCATAATACATTTACCTGTTTTTAATTGCATTGCGAAACTATAAAAAATATTTTGCAAAACAATTGAAGTAATTAAAAAATTTCGCGTGTCTTTTTTTTTTTTAAATAATAATAAAACTTGAAAAATTCTAATTATTAAACACATAACATTGAAAACGATTACATAATAACACTGCAAAAAAATATTTAATTTCTTTATGCAATCAGTATATTCGTATTTCTAGTCAGTAAATTTAATAACTATATAAAAGTTCATAATACATGACATTTCCATTTTATTAATTCACAAAAATGCATACCAATCTTAATCTTGATTTATCACGGTTATATCAGGATCTGATGCGATTGATTGTGAGCAGAAACATTTTTTTTATAACATAATAAAAATAATTTTATAACTTAAAAATTCTCCCAAATTTATGTACGTAATATTTTAAAATTAAGAGAAAGGTTCTAGTCTGGAATACGGATATATTTAATCAATTATGTTTCGTTGCCATTTTCCTTATAAAATATATAAAAAAAAAAAAAAAAAAAAAAATTCTAAAACAAATCAGAAAGTTGTTATTTTTGGTAATATAATAAGTAAAGCTAATATGAATTTAAAAAATATCAATAATGCAGTTTTTTTTTTTTTTAAGAAATATACACAATTTTTTTTTCTTAACAGAGATGCCATTTTTTTTTTTTTTTTTTTTTTTTAATAAAGTAAAAATATAAAGGACCAAGAAGTGGAGGTGAAAATAAAAATCTGACATCCTTGTTGTTTGCTTTTGTATTTAGATTGAAATTTTAAATTATAAAGATTACGATTCAATTCGATAACGATTCATCTTAAAAAAATGAATCGTTTCAAACAGGGACAATTAAATGAATGATACAAAATTCTCACATGCACATAAAGTGAAAGATTACGATTAATCTTAAAATAAAATGAATTGTTTCATACAGGGACAGTTAAATGAATGATACAAAGACAAAATTTTCACATGCACATAAAGTAAAAATAAAATCATCGATGAAAACTAGGTTAAATTTTTTTAAAAAATAAAATTACAAGATTTAATAGCTTGATAATCTTGTTACTACAACCAATAGGATGCTGAGTTCCAAGAAAATGGAAGGAAAATAAATTATATGCATATATATCGAGAGGACAAGAATTTTATTCTCTTTTATTTTAACTCAAATACAATATTTAAATACATCAAAGAATACGATGCATTTTTGTTAACGGATTATTATTCGAGTAAATCACATAATTCGTTTTAAAAAATAATTAGTGATTTTATCTGAGGAATTCATTAATATGGTGTTTCAATAATTCTGATGAGATAATTCTTTTAACTTTTGATATTGTGGCCCTACAAATAGAAAAATTACACAGTTTGGAAGCAGCAATAATTGAAATTTGAAGCTCTCAACCAATATTAATATACTTAAGAGTGATGTGAAAAAAATTTTTTTTCGTAAATACTTTACTGATTCTTAGAATATATACGCATTGAATTTGTTTGCATTAATTTTCAGTAAATAGGACATTCAGTATTAACATAATCTACATTTTTTCTTTTTACATCCTATCTTACTTTTTAAGCTTATCACACTTTTAAGTGCATTTAAAACAATATTTAGAATTAAAAGAAACTTATTTATTAAATTGTGAAACAAACGAGCATATTTTCAGACATTACTGAAAGTTCAAATGAAAATTTCCGGTTAATGTCAAGGTCCCTATATGCTGACATCCATTACATAACTAAATGAAAACTAGTTACAAATCTGTATTTTTGGTTTATTTTAAAACTGCGTATATAAAATATTGAAAAGGCACACCAGGAACGAATTCACAAACGCATGCTTGTTCAAACACACAACATAAAAAAAAAAAAAAAGAAAAAAAAAAAATATATATATATATTGTTCTGAAAATCATGCACATTTAGTACCTACTCTAGAAGATGTAGAAACTGGAACAAGACTTAAGACAAGACTAATGCTAAGACAAGCCACCGATATTCTGTTTTAGTTGCAAATGATCGTTTGCAGAGAAACAATTGATAGCAGAACAGCAGCACTACCGGGGAAGAAGGGGGTAGAAGTGGGGGCAATAACTTCCACTTTTTTACAATGGGGTCAGGAACGAAGTTGTGGGTCAGGAGCCAAAACGAGCCAATGTTTGGTTACCTTCAAAATGAGTCGACTATTTCGGGAGCACAGTGAATTGGATTCAACGATTTCTATTTATATGCCCACTGGCTCGGGATTCAGTTGAGTGTAAAGGCTGAATCTGACAAACTCATAAACACTACAGGTTCTGTGATAACACATATAGGGCATAGCAAAATGGGAAGAGTTCTCATTAGGTAGAAAATATATATACTTTATATCCTCTATGAACTTTAAAACATGTGAAACATAATCTAATAAAAGCGTAGTAACAAGTAAATTAGACAATTTATATATTATAATAGATTTTCTAGGATTACACCTTTATTATGGCTAGTTTTACAATTTTCCTCATTTAAATGTTATTAATATGCTTGGAGTACATTACAACCGTAAGCAATAATAAAAGGTATAGGATGTTTATATTATATAACATCCTATTCCTTTTATTGCGTATTATAAAAGAAGTGTCTTTTTAGTGTTTATTCACTTTTTCAAATAACCTACAAAAGTAACAAAAATTCAAGATTAAAAAAAGAAAAGGGGCTAATTTAAAAATAATAAAAATGATTACGTCTGCTAAAAACTTGGAAATTATTCAAAGAATTCTCTCTCTATATATAATGGTACATATCATTTAAAAGGTTTGGTATTCAGTATTTAGTTCAGCATTTTAGCGAAAAGTTTTTAGAGGTACATCATTATTTTCAAAACAATATAATACAAAATTTGCAATACTATAAATAATTATGAGTGGGAATAAAGTGAAATTTTCCTACCAAAAATATTTACAATGGTAAGTTAACTCAACCATGCAATAGAAAAATAAAATATCAGATTTTAGCATCCTGATATTGAACTTTCTGACAACATTAACCTCCAGAATCAATTGTCTATATCCATTTGTGGGTTAATGACTGTATCAATCAAGCACTTCCTGTACCTTTATGGGAAACGTTAGTGAGTAAAAAGATAAATATTCAGCAAAAAATACTCTGACTTCCTTAAAATACTAACGGATACTAACCTAAAACAATAGCTTCGTGAAGAGATGGGATGCATTTTGTCCATTAAGAGAAAAATTAATGGAATTCCGAAACTATTTAATATCCTTATCACCTGGATAGATGCCAAGAACTGCAGGAAAGCATTATGAAGAAAATTCATTAAAAAACTTTCCTAACAATTTTTCTTCTCTGGAGCAATTTTTCCTGCACTCATTTGAATCAATCATTACCATTTAAGGGGAAAAATGTTTGGGAAGACAAATAGTTTAATATTTTCGTCGATTTACTTTTCAATAAATAACACGTCAACCTTACTAAAAACCTTCTTCACACTAATGTTCTGTTTTCTTAAGTTCCACCCATCAATGAAGTCACCACACTCCCAAAATAATGAATGAAAAATGCTAATGCTACCTTGCAAAAACATTTCTTTCTTTCAATCTTTGGTTTATTATTTTATGTGCTTCAATTTTGCGTGGAGTTGCTTTTATTATGTTATCGTTTTACAAAAAAAAATTCAATATCAATCTGTAATCGCAATTACAATTCTCAAACTTTTGAAATTCGCCTATATAATGTAAATAAGTGATAGAGAAAAAAGAAATTGCATTCGTATAATGTAATCTTATATTAAAAATTTGGGATATTTTTATTTGTAAGACGTTTTTATCAATATCAACTACAGTGGAGCCTCATTCTAGGATTCGCTGAATCAAAGCCCTAGATTTGCAATCATTCGAAAGGCATTTCAAATGAAACAGCCCGATTTTTGTTTTAAGTAATTTTAAAGATTGATTAAATACCAACAGATGGTTATAATATGATCCTGTAAATCTATTTTGCATAGAATTTTTATATAAAGGAATTAATAAAAGTAAATGAGTTAGTT
The DNA here is from genome assembly GCA_021605075.1 of Caerostris darwini. Taxonomy (NCBI): domain Eukaryota; kingdom Metazoa; phylum Arthropoda; class Arachnida; order Araneae; family Araneidae; genus Caerostris; species Caerostris darwini. The sequence goes on from BPLQ01011951.1 coordinate 56,841, forward strand.
TAAAAGTAATTAAAAACAAGCGGCATTGCTATTAGCTTTTTAAGACTAAACACTATTCTACATAATTTCTTATTACATTTAAAACCTTGGTTCTTGATTTTACGACCACAAAATATGCACAGTATGTAATAGTTCGTAAAGCTTTATTCGTATATTAATAATTTAATTATAATACAAATATAAAAATCGGGTTCAAATTTTTTTAAAATAAATATGTAGCACATGAAAATTTATGTATAGCGGATGCTATATTCTTGCGGGGTAGTTATAAAAACTGATTGTGTTTCTGAAAAGTTTCTTATCCAGCCTTTTTTCGATTTCTATGTTTTTGCATTTTCTGTAGTTTTATTCTATATCGCTTTGATACTATTTGTGTTCGCATTCGATGAAAAAAATTAAACAGGTAATGTACATCCTTTTCCTCTCAAAGGTCTTAAATTCCTTTTAAGTAGCAAAATGCAAGCTTATTTGAATCTACTCAAGTAAATTATGAGTTTAATTGCACTTTTTTTTAAAGGTATAGCAAGTCCAAATTAGCAGAACTAAATTTTTACTAAACAAATTTATTTAAATTTCTAATAGTATGTACTACTGCATACTATTAGAATAATTACACTTACAAAACATGAATTTGTTTTAAGTCAATGAAATACTTTTAAATTGTACAACTTATATTGGAATTTTGTATGAGCTTTTCTGTTAACAAAAATTTCTTTAACTTTTAAACAAACATGATAACAAAAATATTAATTTATTGGTACAATTTCTTTTATATTCCAATCATACTTCACGTATGATTATTTTAACAGCACAGTAGGGAGGAGTCAATCGGAGGGCATGTGAAGAGGTCTAAATACTTTTTAAAAAAAGCCAAGCTTTTATTTTTAGCCAAAAATTACGGTGTAAAATTAAAAATTCTTTTAGTAAACAACTGCTAAAATAAACTGATTATGAATAAACTCTAGATACACAAGTTTTTGATTTAAAGAAACATGCTACAATAATAGATTAGATAAAAATAAAAATTTATTATAAATAAACAAAATCGCAAAAAATCATGTACTGGTTTCTTTTTTTGTCTTAAAAAAGTGCAAATGATAAAAGCGCATACGCGACAAGTACAATGTAAACGTTGTGTATTGAATGTTCGGAAAATGGTCACGCAATCGATTCTTCCAAGACAATGGGATTATGCGTGGGTGTTAACTGTGGATCGATGAAGCTATATGGCATCCATACAGAGAGACCCCAACAAAATAAGGATTTATGGACTTCAGTAAGCTCTCTCCGAGCAAAAAACAAAAAGCAGCTTTGAGTTCAATCCAATTTTATTTGCGAAACAAAATACGAATTTTCCAGTTCCCTGTCATTCTAGAAGAAAGCAATTGCATTAGTGCCCCAGATGCACATTTGTGTAGCACACATGCATGAACATTATTCTGAACGAAAGGGTGCACACACATTGAAATATTTATTATTTATCAATCCAGAATGGACAATAATGTGGATTCCCCTCCCCCACAAATTTTTTTCTAAAATTTGCCCAAGAAATTTCGCATATTTGCTACATTTTTTTTTTTTTAAGGCTAAGTATCTAATTACGAAAAAACACTATATTTCGACATAAAAACCGATCTTAGTTTAAAAATGTTATGGCAGTTTGAATTTTCCTTAAGATGCAACCATTTCGGTTCAAAGTACATTAAATACATATAAAAAAATGTATGCAGCAAAAATTACAACTGATGATAATCAAATAATTGGTAAACTCTGAAAGATGTTCTTAACGAAAATTCGAAACTCAAAAAAATATAATTGGGTGCTGCATATCGTTTCTCAAATAAACATTTTAATGATGGTGTGCGAAATAAATGGAAATTCAAAAAATTTTTCAATGCCTTTAAAATGTTCAGGAAACAGAAAAATATGTATTGTATGAATAGAAAATTAAAAAAAAAAAAATTAATACTAGTATTCTTGCAACGCAATAAACACTGTATCGAGCAAACATTTTATTGAACATCAATAGACATGTTTTTGGAATAGTATTGAATATAATGCAAATGTTGCATTTTCTTAAAAAATCAATGCACCTGAGGAAAGCACAATCTTTGAAATTTGTACATAAATTCGCTGTAAAATTCACATAAGCTATTACAATTAAAAAAAAAAAAAAGTTTTTACACAACTGTATCACATAAAGAACTCAGCTTGTCAGTAATGTTATAAAAGGGAAAATTAAGTATACAAAACACACACCGAATTGATGTCTTCCTTACTACTTCCGTTTTCTTGAAGTTCTTTTTAAAATTATGAATAAAAAAATTTTTGTATTATCCATATGAATCATGAATTCGTTGTTATAGAAAATAATCACTTCAGCATTTGTTAATATACAAAATCTTTCCCTTATATATAACAACACTTATTTGAAAAATTATTTTATTAAACAAAATTTAAATAAAGCACATTAACCTTTGGCCATGCGTGCAGCATTAAATGCTTATAAGCTCCATACAGATTTGTGATTGTAAAGAAGCTAATAAAAATCAATTACAGGTTACAACACTGTGTGTCTGTCTCTTCCCAAAGCAGGCCATGCTAACATTATTGCCCACGAAAAGTTATTTGAACGGCAATTCCCATAGCTGTCATTATCCCCGCCGTCGCGTGTGAATCCAATAATCCAATAAAATTAATGCCTATTTTTAGCAGCAGGAAGCACGTATATATTGGGCAAGCACCACAGAAGCGGTAACATAATGAAAGCAAACAGAAAAGATGGTAATTAACACCTCATTTGCATGTCAGATAAATCAATAATGTCCACATCGTTTATGAATGTTTAAAACTTGGGAAAAGGCTGTTAGCGACGCCTTTCGAGACGGGAATGAATTACGAAGTGTGCGTGTTCAAGATTGATAGAGAATTAAAGCACTATACATTCAAAATTGCCTTACATTGAAAAGTGAATAGAAGTCAATTTCCAAAGGAAATGAATCAATGTTACTGAAATATACAACTGAAAAAAATAAATTAATGTATTTTATTTTACCGATAACATAAAAAGTTGTTTATTTATCTTATTAGAAAAAACTGCTCTACATAATAAATCATTTGAAAAATACTTGTATTTGTTAATTCCGTCTAATTTCAAAATCAATTTTTTTTTATTTCAAACATTAATAAACATAATCCTTCGTTATTTATTCGGCACTAATAGCATATGTGAAAAAATTAGTTGGTTTTCTTAAATTAATAGACTGACTGATTCATCTTAAGTGATATTACACTCACGAGAGAGAAATTGAAATGGGACAACTGAGTGAAAAGATTGGAAATTTTCTTTTGGAAGACTTTAATGGAAACTGAACCACGTGTGTGAATAGAAGAATACATGGTTTCCCTTGGACTGTTCACCAGAAAAACTGAAACAGGCGCGCACCCATGATTTTGTCTAGATGGGAAGGGGGTGGGGCTTCAACAACATAAAGCCTAACTGTTTATTGAAAGCTCAATAGGTCATATTAAACTATAAGTAATAAAAAAAGGTATCTGAAGTTGAAATTCCATATATTATTTAATTAATAATAATACATTGCACTCACTTATAGTTCAAATAAATATACTGATTTAAATGATTTTAACCCGATAAAATTTGAAGATACTGATAACGTTTAATGTTTCTCTACTAATGTCTTAGCAAAATGGTTAGTTAAGTGCATTTCTCGTAGTTAATAAATTTAGCTTGAAGATTAAAACTCAACTTTATCTACGTAATACAAGATTGAATTTTGTGGAAATTACGTATGATCCGTAGTTGGCAAGTATTTAGCCAATTTATTATTATTATTATTATTAGCAGCAGCAGTAGTAGCATTAAAAGTAGTATTCATTTTTTGACATATATATTCTTCGTGCATCTTAGTTCCATGATTTCAAAATAAAAATTACTAGCTATATATGAAATAAAATTCAAATTTGCGATATGCTAATAGCATTACTTTATAAATATCCATGTCACCTCATATAAACAAAATTTTTCTTAAATGAAATTAACGTTCATTTTTGAGCAAATAAAATCAATACAGAACCGCAATGCAAATGTCATCTTAACTAGTTTAAATAAATAAATTATACGGATCTAATATTTTGAAATAGTTTGTGCAAACACAGCTTTATAATGTTCAAAAGCCAAAGAGTTCTTCGAATCGATTCATTCATCAGCAAAAACGAAAAAATTATTCATAACATTAATTTTCTATTGTCTTTTCTATGAGTCAGGTTTCTACGATCTTGAAATCTTCTTCGAATCTACCTTCTACGAAAAAAAAAAAAGTAGAAAAACGCGTTTACGATGGAGATATTTAATGAGAAAATCACACGAGAGCGATTGTGTTGAATTTTTCGGATGCTCTATAAAATCGGGAACCGTTTCGTCGATAACAGTTTTTATTTGTTATAAGAGAACGTGTCAAAAGGGGAGAAAAGTGCATTCAGCTGATTTTTACCTTTCTGAAAGAGGGGAAACCCACAAAGAAAAACAGAAAAGAAGAAGAATGGAAGAGATGGAGATGACAGAAAGACATATCAGGATGACGTCATGAATGACGCATCAACACAGTTGCCATGACAACTGAGTAAGGGTGGAGCTCGGAGTCGTTCATCAGTTTCGGTTCTTCCCGTTCATCTCCGGTAAATATCTCGGGCAGATACCACAGACCCATAAAACTATAGACCTCTAGCAAACAAGTGACAGCTCCCCTAAGCGATAAATAGCGAAAGAAAAATGAGCAAGTGAAAGCACTCAGCTAAAAATTCTTTCATATAATTTCATTTAGCGGAATAAGGGGGTGGGGGAGAAAGTTATGATGGCTGTCCTCGATTTATGAAAAAATGTTTATGTCCAAGTCTAGTCTGGTCTGGTGTAAATTGACTTTTAATTCTTTGTTTCATAAATTTTACCATTTAATTTTAAAACGAGTAAAAAAAGTAAAAAAATAAACAATTTAAATTGTCCCAATAAAAATTAAAGAAAAGAAAAAAGAACTTGGTGATTAATACATTTGATTCTTTGGTCCTTTGATTTAGCAAAGCAATTAGAATATACGATTCATATTTTCAAATAAGACCATGAAAAGGCTAGAATCAATATATTTTTCCAAAAAAAAAAATCTTATTATTTAGTTTACTATTCTTTCTTTCAATTATCTTGTTTTGAATATTTAGGAAGTCAAAATCAAATTTCCCGTAACGAATTCTCCTAAAAAAAAAAGTCAACAATTTGATTTTGCAGCCCCCCTCATTAATTTGTTTTAAAAGAGAAAAAGAAAAAAAATCGAATATATTTTGGCTAAGGTAACAGCGGATTTTCATAAATCGAATGAACTGAATTGGTGGGTTTCAACTCCACTTGTAATGGGAACATATACATTTTTTCATGGTACATTAATTCTAGATAGTTAATATTTATTTCTAGATTAATTCCCCCCCCACTGGTTTGTAAGGTTAATGATCATAAATATTTAAATCTTAAAGCGTTCATAGACATTCCATATATAGGGATTTAATTTACAGATTTACATATTATAAATTCAAATTTTAAATATATGCGGCTCTTAGCTTGCAACCCAAACGAATTTAAAATCGTCTTATAGAAAATCGCGCTATTAGCTTTACACCAGAAGAAAATTCTTTCCCATCTAAAATATACTGTTTATTTATTTAGTGTAATTCTTTAAAACTTGACGAATATAAAGATAAAATAGGTTTGCAGAAAACAAAATATTTAGGTAAAACGAAAAATGACTACCTATTTTATACTTATATAGAATACATCGTTACCCATCTGAGATATTTGTAAAAATTAGGCTTTAAATAGCTACAAAAATTTTTAATTTTTTTTTGAAGAAATAACAAACATGCAGATAGATCAACATTTGTTCAATTTTAGCTACTGAAGTATCTCAAAATTTTAGGTGTAGAGAAAAAAAAAGTCATTAAACAGAAAATGCTTCAAATACACGGAAATATGAAATTAAATTTGTAATTACAATATTCATTAAGTTCTATAAAAAAAAAGTTTTTTTTTCTTTTTTAAATTACTACAAAAAAGTTACCTTAATTATATTTTTTTAGAATGGTTATAATTAAAGATGTACTCATTTAGGGTGTTAAATAAAAGGTATTTTCCTTATTAGTTGCAAAGAAAACGTAGTGATTAACTCTCTTTTTATGACCTCTTTTAGAATTGAAAAGGTTTCCGTAGAGCGGGAAATAAACAGCCAATAGTTTGGTGACAGGAAATTGATGTCTAGTATCTCAAAGGGAATACCAGAAAAAATTTATGTACCAAAAGCACAAGAATCGCACAATTTTTTTTTTTTTAAATCGATTGCTGATTCAAGCCATCTTTCATTATAAAAGAATATCAATGGCACTGATTTTATTAAAATTGAAATAAAAATATGATTTCTATAAAAAAAATTTCAGAGAATAAAAGATTAAAAAAATTATATTCTGACAAAAAAAAAAAAAAAAAAATCCTGTGAGAAAACCAGTACATACATATAATAAAATAGATATAATGTGGATGGTTTATTATTTATCTATAAAAATATAGTTAAATATTGGTATCCGAGACACTATACAAAGTTAAGGTCCGCAAAGATATTTGATTTTGTGGCATGTATTATTAGTAATCATTTTCAAAAGGTATGAAAGTGATAGTAGCAGCGATAACTCTTGCGATAACGCTTTAGTTCTTGGAAAACAGAGAATTCTGAGAAAGAAATCATGTTAGTAATATCTGAACACAGAAAATCAATAATTGCTCATGTTTTTTTTTAGTACATATAATACTTGCCATGTGTCCTATGTTAGTATTGATTCATGTACTGTAAGTGGAAAAAAAATGAATACAAGAATGTTATTGAATTTGAAAATATGAAATCGATAACTCTGCTTCAGTTCCTGGAAATCAGAGAATTCAGAGAAAGAAAAGAAATCATATTAGTAATATATCTGAACACAGAAAAAGAATTTTTTTGGGGGGGTTTGGGGTTAGAACATAAAACAATTGCCGTATGTCCTATTTATATTATTGATACATGTACTGTAAGTGAAAAAAAAAAAAATGGAAAAAGAATGTTAATAAATACTAATATAAATAAGTTATAATACGTTCTCTGCTACTATGTGCACCTTTTTTTTTCTTTTGTAGACTAGTAACCATAGTTAGGATTTGTTCTTTTTCAGCCCCCCCCCCCCTTTCACTTTTTTTCAATTCTTTCTATTAGTTCACACTCTCCCTATATATATCTTATTCAAATTTTCAATCGTTAAGAAAACACTTTTTATTCATCCACTCAAGTTCAAATACATTTTTTTTGAACTTGCAGTGGATGACACTGGATGTTAATACAGTTTTTTCAAATATTAATTCATTAATTAAATTTAATTAATTAATTTTGGTTTTTTTAGATTTAAGTTGAATATATCTACCAATAGATGGCGCCAGATAAACTTAAAAAATGAATGAAAATTATTTATAAAGAACTTTCTGCAATACAGTGAAAAAAAAAGAATAGACTTAAAAATTTTTTTTTATGCTAATTGTTTCTTTTGAAAATAAAAGGCTAGGTCTTTTGTTATCTAAAAAATTCTATATAAAAATTATAAAACACTAGAATTTCAGTTCTGGGAAGAGCCTTTTTTTCTTTGAGGGACTTTTTTTTTTTTTAGTTCTGTGCTCCATGTTCAGCAATTCAAAACGGTTTTATGGTTTTTGCAACGGGTCCCTAATTGTACCGAATTTTTAATTATTTATTTTTCATTTTTATTTAGAACTTTATTTTTTTATCATGCTAACACTCTAAACACCCAACTATAAATTGCGACACAATATTATTAAGATGAGGAGGTTAAGGAATCTTATCCCCATTGGTACTCAGTAATCGGTACGCCAATTTAATATCTATATAAAATTTACAACCATAATAGTTTCGTATATTTCATCATTTAAGAAAATTAATTTTGATTAATAAAAAAGAAAAAGAAAAGTAACTTTTAGCTTTCAATATTTAAAATTAAGAATGATGCAAACCCCACATACTCGAGAACTGTCATTTTAAATCGAAATGCGTTTGAAAAAGAAAACATTAATGTGGAAGCCATTATTATCTGTTTTCCCTGAAAGATTTGCATGACCTTTAATAATCTTCAAGGAACTTGGGACGGAAATCCACACCCAAGCATAAGGAAACTGTTATCTTCCCAGAATGTAAAACAAGCATGTTAAAATGCATAGGAGCCGGCTTACAAACCTCAAAAGTCGGTAGCGAAAAAGCAACGATACTATTGTTGAGAATAGTTAATTTTAAAAAAGGAAGACTGAGCATAATAATTTTTTTTATACTTTAAATTTGTTAACGAGTAATGTAAAACATAAAAATTCATATCGTTTAATACCGATTCATGTTTCACAATGTGTTAATAAATATAGGCATAGGTGAATATTAAAACAAAAATCACTTATTATATGGCTTTAAAAAAAGATAGCAATTTAAAACAAGTAATATAAAAAAAAATTTAATTAAAATTTTTGTCAATTCCTTCTTTTTTTCTTTCTCTCGCTATATTGCAGGAAGTCCTTTATAAATAATTTTCATTCATTTTTTTTAAGTTTATCTGGAGCCATCTATTATTAAATATATGCAACTTAAATCTAAAAAAAAAAAAAAAAAAAAAACTAAAATTCTTTAATTAAATTTAATTAATGAATTAATATTTGAAAAAACTGTATTAAGATCAAGTGTCATCCACTACAAGTTAAAAAAAAATGTATTTGAACTTGAGTGGATGAATAAAATGTATTTTATTAACGATTGAAAATTTGAACAAGATATATAGAGGGAGAGTGTGAGCTAGTAGAAGGAATTTAATAAATTAATTTAAAGGGTGGGATCTGATGGCCGAGTGGCTAGCGCTCGATGCCACAGGTTTCGGGCCCCGCCATGTGGTTTGGTTTGAAGCTCTTCAGTCATTTTGTGCACACTTTTGGCTAATTAGACCGGGTCCTACAGTTTAACGTGGATTCCGAACTACTCACAAACATCCATGCCATCGCCAGAACCTGAAGTTTGGGGTACCAAAGGCCAGAGCGCTAGCGAATTGGTCATCACGCGCTGGGTAGTAGTTTTGTTTTATAACGTTTGTAGCGGTTCGAATCCATTTTATATCGAAGGTCCCGGTCTAATATGCAATAGGGGTAACTCTACCCAATAAAAAGGAAACATCTCATGCTTCGGAATCTGCCAATAGGCAGACGGCCTTAGCCCATCTTAGGGCTGTTGCGCCATTGAAGAAGAATTTAAAGTTTTTTTTTTAATGAAAAAAATGTCTCTCCAGCGGATGAAAAAAACAAACAAAAAACTCTGGAATTTTTTTGAGACAAAGTATTAGAATATATATTTACTGATTTTGCAAAATTATCCATACACACATGACTGCTATTAAAAATAATTTAAATAATTAATAGGAGACTAAACAAGGAATTTTTCAAGAAAATCACGATGAAAAATGAGCCGATTTGTATCAATACAGAAGATTCGCATAATGCGATTGCGTACAAAAATATTTTTTTTGCAAAGGGTATGCGTACTTCATTGTGAACAAGTCGTGGTTATTTCACATTTGAGGTATAAGGATAACTTCATGGAGACTGACAGCAAGAGTAATTTACGCGTGACCAGACATAGTCAGGAAAAAAAAAACATTGTAGGAAAGAACTGAAATCACGCTTAAAAAAACAGTTTCAAAATTTATTTTTCCTCACGTTTAACCGGCGATAGAATAAAGTAACATTATTAATACTTATACCATATTTATGTCATATCATTTCTAGTATTTCGGAATCATTCCAATTGCAGGAGTATTTATTAAACATTTGAAAAAATGATAGTCCGATTAAGTCTTTCAAAATAAAAAATTACCATTTTTAAAATGATTTAGAAGGAAAAATATAAATGAAACACATTAATATTCCAATACACATCCTTTATTATCTTAGTCTTTATACAAATCTTTTCAAGGAACTTTTCCAAAATTGCGTGAATCTTACTAAATTACATAACCAAATGTACATGAATTCATCTGCCTTACAAGCATGTATTAATGGTGGGAGGAAGGAATACTAGTAATTCCGAAAGTTGATAATTTATGTAAATTCATCAAAAGCATCTGAATAAAAATTTAATTAAATCACTATTTGATGTTAATGAAGCATCAATCACAGCAGCAAAAATTTTTCTAATGATATGAATCTTCTTTCAAAAGTTGCTTGGGAATGTAAAGGTCAAGAATCATTAGCTCAACCAAGTCCCCAGTAAGACTTTCCGTTCGAAAAATATTCCATGAATCTTTGAAATCTTACTAAAAATACCACTGGCTGAATGAAGCTCCGTTAAATTCACGTCGATTAGTAGCTGAAAGAGCTCCTTTTTTCTTTTTATTACCCTCAAGTTATTTATCGCACGAAAAATCGAAGAGCACTTTCATATTTATCGCAATCGCAGCAACTTTCGAATGCCATTGGAAAGAACAAAAAATAGGAAGGGGGATATTCAGATTATAAATAAGATTAAAAGATAATCAAATATTCGAGCAGCATCTCCAAAGCGGAGCAATTCAAACGCGAATAAATTTAACAAGAAATTCAAAGTGACAAGTTACTGCGTTTATAGCTCTGATTGAAAAATTGCTCGTAAATTTAATGAGCTTATATACTTGCCCTTTTATTAAGTCTAAATAAATCTGCTGGTGTAGCATTTAATACCGTTAGTTACAGCCATAAAGTATGAGATAAATTAAGATTTAGCTTTCTGTACATCAATATGCTTTTTCAGCATGTACCAGAGACAAGTCAACCATGGCCAGCTTTATCATTCGTCTGTTTTAGACTTAAAATTTTAATGGACGGTTAAAAGCTTGAAACATGATATGGCTTTAATTCAGAAAGTATGTATCTACAAAAATAGAAAGCATGGGAAAAATATTTTATGCCATCTTATGTGATTATTGCAAACTAGGACGTGTGAAATTAGATTAGATAGAGCCATATAAGAACTTTTCCATTGCGAAAGATATTAGGTCTCTCTATTATTTCTCACAGTTACAAGAGGATCAATTACCGTAACATCTTAAATGTCAAAGAATTTATTACGTATTTTATGAGACTAGCAAAAACTTTCAAGTTAAAGTTGCGTTTAATAGAATGGTGTGGCTATTTTGCTAGAAAATATATTGAAATGCGTACCCTATTTGGTTTGTCGCTCTACGGTCATCTTTTGCACACTTTAGGCTAATGAGACCGGGACCTACAATTTAACGTGGATTCCGAACCACCCACAAACATCCACGCCACAGCCAAAATTCGAGCCTGAAGCTTGTGGTACCAAAGGCCAGAGCGCTAGTCAACTGGCCACCAGGTCGTTCACTAACCCTATTTGAGTTACATATATTTTAAAATAAATTTTTTCAGGCATGAATATTTAAAAAAAAAAATCCATAAATAGAAATAATTTGACCTATCACTTCTGTGCTAGTCACAAAAAATAAAGCTTATTGAATTAATGACAATTCAATATTTAACAATATTTGCATAAATGGATACAGGGGAAGGATTTGCATAAATGGATAAACAACTCCCCCCCCATACAGGTGATTTAAATCCGCGTCCATCTCATGTTATTAATTTTTGTTACAATTAAAAAAATTAATAATAAATAAATAAAAAAAAATCTTTTATCAACTATGTCAAAAAATTTTTTTAATGGTGTTATGTATATGTATTTCGTACTCATAGCAAACGAGTGAAATTTTGCTATTTTTTAATAGTACGTGGAAGATAAAGGTATATTTCAAACTGGAAAAATGAACCTAAAAGTCACGGTCGAATCAGGCAACATAAAAACAGAGGCGAAATTGGGAAAAAACAATAATAAATTTCGAATCTCTATGCGGAAATAACGCATTCCGTATTCCAAAAGGAAATTTACAGATTCTCAAATTCGCCTGCAATACAAAGCATTTCTTTATTCTCAAAATATATATATATAGCAAACCTTCTCGGGAGAACAAAGAAAGTCCATAATTCAGTCGTTGTCACGAAATGAAATCATCACATCATTATGCAGTACCTTCTTTTTTTTATATACCTATACATTTCAACCAGAAATCTTACGAACAAGCCGAAACTACTCCAGCCTATATATGAGCACAAAAACAGTTCGCGCATGACGGACCTTTGTAAAGGAAATTTCGATTCCGCAGATATAAATATATATGTAAGTAAGGAAATTACCAAAAGCTACAAAAGTTTAGCACAGAGCGTCAACAAGGTATTAAAAGCAACACTAAACAAAAGTAACGCTCTGGTACGAAGATTTACACAAGGGGTTATAAAAATTCACTCAAACAAAAAGACAGTGTTGACATTTTTGCTCGAGCACAATTTAATGTCCGTCCTAAAAATATTAACAAATGATTGCATTTAAGAAGTTCTTTAGACGTAGTTAATGGAATGGTATTTTAATTTCAATAAACTATTTCATTCAAAAATAATAACTAGAAGCAAATAATAATTAGTAGTAAAACAATTAGCAATAAAAATTTCGAAATTATTAAACCAGAGAACTTAGTAGGGATAATAAATTTATAATGTATTTCATATTTATTTCGGTAGAAATTTTATTTTTGATTATTATAACAGTTCAATTAAGAAATTTAATTTAAAAAAATTCAATACATAGTGGTTTGCCATTTTATAATTTAAAACGTTCTTACTAGTTTAATCTAAAACTCTTTCAAAATTTGCTGTCTTTGTTAAAGTGTTCCGAAATACAATCTTTCATTTTTCACAAAGCAGCACGTTTCCGGTTATTACAATTATTAAAACATGGGAAAAATGGTTTTTAAATCAAGTTTAAAACTATAAACGTTATCGATATTGAAATAAAGTAATTTAAACTCATTTAAATTGAATTTTGAAACAGGTAAAATGAAAAATACATAAAAAAAATTAATTGCAAGCTAATGCACTTGCTTTTATTAGAAAAATAATGAACTTGAACGGTGTAATCAATAGATTACAAAGGAAAAAATAATTGAATTACAAGAATTAATGTATTCACTTTCGATGTAGCTGAGGGATAAAACCTGACAAATTAAATTAGAGCTAAGTAATTACGCTCGCAGTAAATAATTTCATTAATGAAACATAAGAAGCTGAATATTTTAAAATGCTGAAGCAACTACGGTTGAAGTGTTCTAAAAATATTACTCATTTTAAAACAGCTCAGATGATAATCAAGTTTTGATTATTGTCTCTTTTTTTCCTAAGTTAATAAATAAAACTGTGTTGGTCAAAATTAAATATGAAGTTTGAGTAGATAGTAAAATAAATTTCTCAAAGAGAAAAAAAAAAAAAAATAATAATAAAGGAAGGAATTGCTAGATACTACTGTACTATTTCATAAACACTATTTCGATATGTAGATTTACTGCTTGAGATATAACATCGACAGTTTAAAAGTAACTAGTCTGTATCCGCGCATGCTACTTCAAATTAGGCCTATTTAATAAGAAAGGATCAAGTTTGTAATTAAGGTACAAATATACCTTTGTGTAACTATAAATATGTAAAAAAGTATTTTAAAAATTGATACAGATTATTGTAATTACTCTGATGGCAATTAAATGAGAAAAATAATGTAAACAGATTTCTTTTATTACAAAAATTACCACTCCAATCTATACCTACATACATGAAAATAATAATAATAAAAAATAGGCAAGAGATTTGGGGAAAAAAAATCAAATTGTACAACAAAAGCCATCATAATAAGCTCACCTTACAAAAAAAAATTGTCACCATTGCAAGCAAGCACATGAGTGGTTATATCTTTACAGATAATGCAGTGGTCGAATCCTATGCTGATTGCGGACGCATTGCTTGTTAGTGATCATAAGGATGTTCAGTGAGACATGTTTGTTTCAAGCGGAAATTCTGCTTAGAGATGGGTAAATAGAAGGATGTGCCAAAATGGCAAAAAGAGATGGCGTTTGGATTTGCTTGAACAAATCCTTAGCGAGTGGCTCAAACTGGATACACAAGGTTCCTCAGGTGCATCGGACTGCCTTCCTAACAGAATCCAGGTGGTTATCAAGTCCAGAGCCGGAGTTAACATGATTTCTCATGGGGTGACTAATTTGTAAACTCCAGAAGTAAAAAAGAGAAAATTGAAAGTGAATTTATTCAAGATCTAAAATGTGTATAAACTGTAGTGTCGAAACAAAAATCATTAGACATACACAAATATCAAAGGGCGAATGTAAAAATCTGCGCCAGCAGATTAAAGAAAGAACACGCACACACAAATGGTGTGAAGCAAACAAATACAGGGTGAATCCAGTAAATCAGGTAAAAAAAAAAAAAAAATTTAATTATAATATCCTGAAGATAAATAATCTTTGATAACGCTACCATCAGAACATTATAAACCTATTTTTAACTAAATCTAGCAACGTATTCAAAGAATTAAGATTCCTTACGTTTAGAAGCGGTAAGGAATATAAATGACAATTACAGAAGTTCATGTTTTATTGGAGCTGTAGCTTCAAAAGGGCTAAATATCAGGAATTATTCTGGAAGTTTTAGAAGACTTTCTAGAAATTTTTATCGAACAAAAAGGTGGAAATTAAGGAGTGCAGTTGGGCATTGTAAAAAGATGGTTGTAGTTAGATATTAAAAATATAGAAATATTTGCTTCCAAACATAGAAAAAATTCATCAATGGGGTTTGGCATGCTTTGTAGTTTTGAGTTGAGAAGCTAGGAGAAGATGTAGATGATTGATTTCAATTCTTTCAGCAGCTATAGTTGGGTGAGGGGCGCGTATGGAGTTGTCTGAATTTGGAATGGTGGGCATCTCTATTAGGAGCATGATTTCCGGCTTAAATAGTTCAACAAATGAAATGTTTGGATTAATGTAGTTGCTATCAATGATGGGTTGGCTAGGGAGTTGTTGAGTTATTGTTTGAACTCCTCTACGAGCGAAAAGCTTCGTAATATCTACAGAAGGCTACATAGCCTTTTCCTCCACAAATGATGCATATAGTGTCCATTTTTAATTTTTATTCTCCTGTCTCCAGTTCTGTGGCAATATTCACACTTAAGGGATCTGCAAGTACTGCAGGCGTGGTGGAAATAGTTGCACAGTTATATGAACACTGCACAGTTATATTTCTACTGTAGACATTTTCAACTGTACTGGTATAGTTCTATAAAACGTTTTATTTGTAGTTGTACTACATCGATAATTTTAAATCCACGGTCGGCCAGATGTTTCTTGATATGATCAATGTTAGCAGTAAATGACAATTCGGTAATGCCATTGGTTTAATAGAAAAATTCAAATCACATAACTGTTTATGACATTATATAGGATGAAAGTTATGGTTGCTTTATAGCTTGAAAATAGCATAACATGCAATTGCTAAAACAAGACTATTAAGAAAGAAATTACGACTAATAATTGGCATATAAATTTATTGCGTGCTTTTGGGATGTTTTATATCAGATAATTAGTAGTGTAGGAATATAAATGGGTTGTGTGGAAAATGATAGTGTGATTTACTATTTCGTATTTTTGGAAAATGGCCAAAATATAAAGAAATTAATGATACTGCTAAACATGGGATTAAGGATACTGTTATCCATGGAAAAAGATCTTAACAATAAATATAATAAATAGGGAAATAACAAATGCAACGATGAATAATCCTTGGAGGGTCACAGTACTGACTAGCATTTCGAAGTCCTTCTTTCTGTTATTCGAAAATAATGTTGCCGCAAAACTTAATTAATTCAAAAAAGTTGACTAATGATGCTGTTACGATATACTCTATTTTATGCTGATATTGGAGTTGTCATTGAAATGGAATTCTTTCCTTTTATCAGAAATATTTATCTGAAGGCAGTTAAGTGTATTACTATCTTTACTCCAGTTCTGTTGGATAAAGACTATGATAAAGTTAAAGAAAATTTGGATGTCTCAATACAATCATTGAGATATCTAAATATATTTGTGAATTAGTTTTTTTCACCGTAATGTAAGCAGATTGGTGAGTAAATATTTTGTTACTTATGAAATTCTTTGACTTTGGAAGTGAGTTGTATTGGATATATATATATATAATCAGCAGCGTTAATATCACTAAACAAGTGACCTTCTACTAGTCCTTTTTATACATTCTTTCTCGATAATTTTATTTTATATCTAATGAAATGTGGATCATAAAGAATCCACAAATTTATTTATCGTAATTTTTAGATTTGAACCTTATACTCTCCAAGCAATATAAAACAAAAGATTCTAAACCCTGATATAACATTTTTTTTCTCCAAACTATGGGTACGTACTATTTCTAAATACGGTACATTTAGTAAATATTTCTTTCTTTCATAATTTAAAAAGCAAATGATCATCACACGGGGAAAAAAAAAAAAAAAAATTAAATCGATTTTTTCTTCTCATATTTTTCAAACACTAAAAAGTTTGACGATATTTAGCACTTGCATCAAGTGCAAGATAACCCTTTTTCAAATAATATTTTTGTGAATTAACATTGATAATTTGTCCGCATAAAATACGCATCAATTAAAAATGGTCTTTTAATATGCATCCTATAAAAAATATTAAGCAAGCAGAAACCATTACGATAACAAGACTACAATGTCTTCCAGAAATGTCTTGAATGCAATTTTTTCCTTTACAAAAGATCACGAACACATTGAATAAAATCGGTTGCATCGCTTAAGAAATTAACTCCCAAGACCCTTCGAAATCGCTCAAGTTGAGATTCACCTCTCCAATCGAGCCATTGTCTTAGAGGTTCTAATTTACTCCAGATAAGATACGAACTTGTAGAACAAAAGCTGCAGGTTAAGAAATGAGACGCAGAAATATGACACGGGTACGAGAAAATGAGTGGAAGGCTAAATTTCTTTTACCGCAAAAAATAGTAATGTAGGAGATAATAGAATAGATGGGCATCGGTTGCGAAAGAACCGTCCATCAAGAATATAACCACGCTAAAGGACAGGTAGCTTTTTTTCTTCTTTTCTTTCTCCCATCCTTTTCCAGCGGCGAAGAATTTGTGTTGCATAATAAAATGAAAAAGTAGAGAAGGCTATTTCAGGTACATGCTAGTACACAAATGTAATGCATCTTAAAAGTTTATAATTTGTGCGATTGTGAAGTTTAAACAGATCCAAACCAGTGGTTCTCAACCTGGGGTTCTATAAGTCAGTGGTCCAACCCCAAAGATAGAGGGAATAGTTGTAGAAAATTGCCCATTGTGGAAAATGTTTTACAAAGCATTTATTTGTTCTTTAACTCAATATTTTAGTTTTTTTACAATTAATTATACATTTCTTTTTATGGACGGTTTAATTGCATTAGTATAATAAAATAAATATGTTTTTTACACATCGATGATAAAGTCATTGGAAATTTTTTAATTTGAAAGGGATCAGGATGTCATTAGGATCACTTAGTTGAAATTTTGGGATATTCGAGATTGTTGTCACGCCCCTTTTTTGTTTTCTTGGTACATTTTCTTTTATAAATAATGTTGCTTATACTTTAAATGCTTTATTATCTTAATTAGCAAGCCTACTTAACCCAATTTTTAACTAATTACTTTAAATTAAAGGGATTGTGAGTCATCAAATTTTAAAAGCAACTGTCACACAGGCGAAAGTAAAAAGAAAAAAAAAAGTTTAAAAGCCACTGATCAAAATTATTACTACAGGTATTACTATTCGACTTAATAATAGTTCATTTCAATATTTTCGTAAATTAATATCTTATTTTTAAAACGATCAATTTACTATCAAGTAGAATTAAATTAAAGTAAAAATAAAGAAAAATATCATTTCAGAATATCAACTGCTACTCAAATCTGCTTTCGACTTGAGTGAAGTGATCAGTGCCTTATAATTTATATCATTTAAGTGCTTCGATAATACTTCAATCGACCTCCTTTTTCAACAGTTTTGTTTTTATATCATTGTTTCATCTACCTTTCAGATATTAACAAAATCTTAATCTAAATTCATTTTCTTCGCGATACGCTTATTATTTTATATCGCAATATTGGTTTCTAGATCGAGTTTCTCATAATACAGGATTTTCATTAACTTTTTGAAACACAGAGATGGAAATTTTTTAATACTAATTCGTGATCGTAAGGACGAAAAGAGACGAATCTTCCATTAAGTCGTCGAATACATGCATTGCTAACAATTCCATTAAATAATGAAAGATCAGTGAGTGGGAAAGATAAAAATAAAAAAAAATTATATAAGCAATTCAACATGAATAAAACTTTACTTCATTTTTCTTTTAAACTTGTCCTTTTTGTTAATAAATTTTAATTTAAAATCACAAAAAAAAAGCAGTAAAAGAAATTATAATGAATAATTATTTTAATTCGGTAGTTATTCCAAAAATTTTTTTTCATGTTGAATTCAAAAGAGCATTCACTTTTATTATTCTAACATAAAATTGAGAATATACGTAATTTATATTTAATGTCTATAATTTTTGCTATTTTTATTTAAGTTCTATAATTTTTTTTCTTTTGCAGGAGAGCTACTTTGATGTTTTTGAATTTAAACAATTTAATTAAAACAGATTTCGATGCAGCGATTAAGCAATTCACGCAGCTTTTTTTCTGTCGAGAATTCAAATCCTCGCGAATCCAACTACTTTCTCAATTATACCGAAAATAACGAACGATTCAACGTACTTTCACTGAGGCAGAAAGATTGCGAAAAAAAGATGGCCGAAGCATTTCGAATTATTCTGCAATTACAACCAATGAGTTGAGTTGCTCAAGCGTTAGCAGCTCTTTTTATTCTGTTATTAAAAAAAAAAAAGTTTACGGATCGCTGGTTCACACAAGATTTTATTTTACCCCTTTCTACCCAATTTACATCTTCTGCTTCTTTTTTAAAAACAAACAAGCTCCTTTCTTCATTGCATGTTTAGTTTTATATAATTACCCATCTTTATATATATATATATATATATTTGGAAAATCTAAATAAAATATACTAAGTTTATTTATGCAATGCTTTTAAAGATATTTTCAAAATTTCTCAGATAAACATTAAAAAATTTAATTTCGGATTCAAAAAATTCTGAAATAAAAATCAAATTACCCAATCATAAGAAACTATGTTTATTAAAATTGATAAATGAATATTATCAATTTTGATAAACAATTGAATAAGTAGCATATTTTGACTCCTACCACAAATTCAGATTTGAGGAAGACATGTATTTTCTTTGTTACCATAGTAAATTTTTACAGAAATCGAGACTATAAATCAATATCTAGTTTGACCTAGTCAAACTAACGAGATATAGATTTCCTCAATGTCTATTTTTATTCTCCCTAATCAATTTTTCCATATAGTAGCTATTCTCTCTTCACATTTTAATTAACTGTCAGGGAATTTGAAATTAAGAAAATCAAATTTCACAAATGTATATATTTGATTCAGTTTTTTTTTAAAGCTGTTTACAAGATGAAATCATAACTAACATTATATATAAACTTATATAATATGAGAGAAAGAGTAAATCTTATTGGTAATCTTAAAGACTAAAGTAAGAATGCACAAAACAACTGCTAGCCGATGTTTTGCTTGCATCTCACCTCAACATACGTCAATTTTAATTAAAAATAAATAAAATAAAATTGGTATTTTTTTTTTTGAAGGGGGACATTAATCCACTTTAATTTAGCTAAAAAAGTAAAACATTTAATTAAAAAATTATAAATGTTTTCTACTTTATTGCAGACCAAACCTATCCAATGTCAACGTGCTAGCTTAGATGCTTATCCGATTATTTTAATTTCTGATATTTACTGCCCAAAACATGTTCACTTTAAAAATACGCTTGACAAAGTAGATTTTATTGCTAAATAATATATTTAAATGAGTAAGCCTACTTAGAAGGAATACATATTTTTTAAGAACAATTATGGTGGGAAAAAATTAGAACTATTTGACCATCCAATTTTGTGACTGGTTACTACAAAAATGGAATTAAATGCTAAATCACTTATTAATATGACGCATCCAATCTTTGATTAGCTATTTTATTTATTCATGTTCAGCAGCGGGCATGTTGCTGTCTGTGAGATACGTGTCTTCACTCGCCTGTGCATTCAGCTAAAATGGTGTAAAAAGCAACCACTTGGAAATAAGGAAAACTTAATTTATAAAGAGTAACGACGCAACTGTGAATTAAATTACGAATTTTGATAAACGGACTGATTCACCATTGTTTTTGCTGAACAACGAAAAAAAAAGTTATAACTTGTTTACATATCTAGTGTTCAGCACATTAAAATTAAGCAGCGACAAGACATTCTATTGTTGACTTAGTTCTCCAGTAAGTTTAAAACAAAAGGATCTTTAAACTCGTACACCGATTAACAAAATAGCACTTTCTTTTATTTCAAAACAATGTTTTCACTGAATTGGCTCAGTAGATTCTGAATCCCGCTGAATGAATATTTATAGAGCAACTGGGACTCGAGAAATGCCACGGCATCTAATCAAGAGCGTAAGCTGAAACGAACAGACCTAGGAAATAAGAAGGCGTTGTTTTAATTCTAATATGCTTGTTACTTGAAGAACTACATTATTTTTTTTTTAATAAAATGGTTCAATAAGATATAAGACTATTTATAGCATTTTAACACTAACGTATTAAAAGATGAAAAATGAATTTTATTCACATTTTTTAAATTACTCAAAAATAACGACAAGATATTCTATTGCTGACTTAGTTCTCTGTAATATCCTTTTGTTTTAAACTTTCTAAACTCATACACTGATTAATAAATAACTAGAATAGATATTATGTAGTATATACATAATGTGTGATTAAGAACGTTTATAATACAAGACTAAATTATACAATAAATTTAAGAAGATGTTTTTGGTCTTCTAGGCATCGTAGAAAATAAATAAAGTCACGTAATCTGTTATTCTATTCTATTCTAAAATTTTAATAAAATATATTTTTTTATAATCAATGAACATTTACATTTTGATAAATTAAACCTGGGTTACATCGTTTATTCTAATTTTTAATCAAAATCTGAAAATTTTTTCAAAAAATTACCTATATTTCTTAAAGTAAAATGAACATATGATGGGGCGGGGCACAATAGGCTAACGATCCCATCCTTGGTTTAGGACACACGCACGCATGCACACACCATGTTTAACGGCAAATGTTTTGTATAGGAATAAGTTTTAATAACTTCTCTAAATATCAATAGGGAAATACAATAATGAATAACCTAGGTAAAAAAACTACACTTATGATTTACATATAAAACGAATTTATTCCAAAATTGGGCTTTCGACTTAAACCGCATTGATTAAATCTGGAGATGGATGGAATTCAAATATCATGATTGAAGCAGCTTTTATTAACATAATATAAAGATCCTATGATGTACTAAATTAAAAAAAGATCAGTAAAAGATTTTCCTTGATGGTTCAAGGATAGTTCATTAATCCCCTTGCCTTTGAAAGAAAAAAAAATAATTCTATAATAAATTATTAAATCGCAAGAAAATCTCAGATTCACTCATCTGATTAAAACTAAACAGAATTTTGGAAATTTCAGCATTACAACCTTTGAAGAAAAATAAGACGAAATTTTGATTTAATTTGAAAAGAATAATAAAATAAAGTGGAAAACGAAATTACGATCTTTTTCAAAATTTATACACAACCAATTATTTATCCCAATTTGGTAGTAAGGTTGGCTTTACTTTGCTTATTAACTATTACTTAAATATAAACATAAAACATGACAGCAAATAATTGATTTATTTAGCAAAACAGGAAAAACTTATATAGTTTTAAATAAGTTTTCCTTTACCTCAATAACTAACTTTTAATTTTCCGAAAGCTCTTATGTACTCTTTGAAATTATTAAATTGCAATATTTATATAATGCTTTTATAATAAAAAGATTAAATTAATTAATACATACGTATTGACACAGTGATTCTATAACAAATGATAGAAAAATATATTTTAACGCCCTTCAAAAAATTTATAAAAAAGGCATTTAAGCGTTACATATAAGTAATTCAATAGTTAAAAATCCAATAGCTTTTAATCAATCAAGATAAAAAAACATTTCAAGGAATATTGAAGAGAAAAAATTTGACAGTTAAAAAAGAAATTAGAATGAAAGTTGTACAAGAATGGAGAAATACATCACCTTCTGAAATAAAACCACCAAACATGTCTTTTCCACATTTGGACCACAACTGCAGCTCTAGGTCAAGGTTAATTGCCTACTCCTTTTAACCCTTCCTGCCCCCGTTCAATTTAAAGCCGCTCTGAAGAGCATCCACATGGTCTTGTCTTGAAGGTTGTTAAGAATGTTTTCGACGTCTGTCGTGAAAAATTAGTGACAGGAAAACGAAGTGACAACACTATTTCATCATAATGATGCTGTCTTGTTAAATAAAACGATCTAAAGTAATGTTTATATTTTTAAAACACACGAATAGTTTAAAAAAAATTAAAATTTGAATTCAGTTAGTTTCAAGAGACGTTATTGCACGCGTAATGGATAAATATTGCGTAATATTTCCAGATAAAAACTTAAAATTAAATCAATCGATGGTGAATAAAATTGGTAGAAGAAATAAGATGTATTTAAAAAACAACGTAAATTTTTTTTTTAAATGTTAATTTCAGCAAAGAGTTAAAAAAAATTATATTTCCTTATTTGCATTTCCTTACATTAATTATAACATGCTAATATTAACAGAGGTTCTTCAACGAAAATTAATTCATAGTATGACAAATTCGTTTCCAATAAATTTATTCAATATTTAAAAAACATATTTTAAGTAAATCAATGTTAGATTTATGAAAAACTAAAAAGAATGAATGATTTAATGATCATATGTAAAAACTCGATTTCTATATTTTATATAAACAATACAATTCTAAAACAAGAACACACGTTTTAACCTTCTATTGAATTGGATGATTTCTAATCGAACCACGTATCATATGTTTTTGAGTACAGGAAATTTTTAATTGCGCAATTAACATGAATCGGTAAACAAGAACAGTTACCGACCCACTCATTATCTATATAAGGTCTACACTTATTCATTTAAAAATCGTAGAAAAATTATCGAATTCCGGTTTCGCCTGTAATTTAACATCGCCCAAACGAAATAGAAAAGTAAACAGAAAGGGCGAGTTCTTACTCTCGCCTTTTTATTTTTATTTATATTTAATCCACCCCTCCAGGTCAGAGTTGAAAACATTCTTCAGAGGGAAAATTGATAACTGCCCCTTCCCATATTTTGAATAACTGATGAACATAAAAGAAATGTTCTTATACTTCGGGTTTACTAAATAAAGTATGAAATTTATTCACAAGATGTGGCAGGTTCAGTACTGAAATATTTTGGCGCCATTCCAAGTAAAGGTGTTAGGGAAAGGAATGACGTCCATGGATTAAAGAGAGAAAGGTAGTTGAATGACTGTCTTAAGAGTGAGAAGCATACACATTTTTTTCACAGTTAGAGGTTATTTTTTTTTTTAATAGGACACATATTTTCCTGAACAGATATTAAAAAATGCATATGCACAAAATATATTTTTAAAAATGATTCAATCTAATATTCAATATCTAATTATTTTTTTTATCTATCAAAATCAATAAAAGATATATTTTAGCAATAATCTTTTGCTAATTGAATATAATCTGAATAAATATTTTTATTTGAAAATTATATATTTGTTTATTAAAAGTAAAAATTTAATAAAATGTATCAAAATCAGTTTTTTTAATAAAAAAATCATTAAATATATCTCAAACTTATTTTTTGAGAACCTAGTGCATATTTGAATAGCATTATAGCTATTTTAAAATGGGGCATGTTTTAGTACGATAAATTCTAAATTCACAACCAATTCTTGTAATGTCATTGCTAATATCTATATTATTTATTTTCATTTTTAATGGCTTCTTTTTTCTTATTCAACCTGTAGCAATAGATGGGCAGTCACACAGACTGCTCAACGTGTTCCTATTACATTCTTGGTCCATTTTTATCCCAAATTCTTCCTTTAGCTTCCTGTTTTGTAAATTTAACATAACTCTGTCTCTTATCACATTGTTTTGGCACTTGCATTTCATAGAAATTTCATTGCATTCTTCAACAGCGGTTTGTAACTTCAAGTCCCTATCAGTATAATATTTGGCAATAGTACATATGGTCGTGAAGTTAAGTCTGAGCTAATTGTTTCATCTATCTGACCATGCAGAAGAGTATAAAAGATTTTAGATGAAGTTGAAAGTGATTTCGATGAAGATTTTGTCTGAGAAAATCTCCACTCAGAAATCTCTTCAGGCAATAATAATTTCTCTGAACTAGAAACAGTTAGCAATTCTACGAAGTACTTCAATGGGAAAAACTGATTCAAATGGTCATCCGTTGAAGCTAATTAAAATACTAAATTTCCAGCCCACAAAATTCATCAAATTGAATCATCGACTAAGACCTTATGGAAAAATTGATGATTAAAATCCCCAAAAAAATGTACAGGAACAACTTTTTACATATGAACTTTTTTGTATAATTGTATAACGAATAAAGTTAAGTGCTGAAAGAAAGAAAAAATACCTGCTAATTAAAAGTGAAATTGATAATACCATCATTGATGAACCGAGAACACTTTTGGATTTGCTCATATCTATATAAAACTGCAAATCAAATCGTATTTAATGTTTTTTGTCATGTATGGAACTACCCCTCAATATTTTTTTTGAGCAGTGATGCCACTGAAATGTTTTAAATTTTTACTTTCAAATTTGAGAATTGATAATCCAGATAAGAACACAATAAGCATGATTGATACTGTGGGACGCTGATACTTCAAGTACTGCCAGAAGTTTTTCATATTGTGTTATATTGAATTTTCTCCTATTGAAATTTGCTTTACATATTAAATAAATAAAAGATTCCACTTTAAAATGAAAATAAACATTTTTTCTGACAATTAAAAGTTCAAAGAACATCAAAGTGAAATATCAGGATGATATTTTAATTGAACTATTTTTAAAAATTTATGACAATGCCAGGCCTGCATATCCCATTATATCCTACTTTTTCACCTTCCTGTCCTTGTTAAGGGATAATTTTAAATGGATATTATTTTGCTTTGTTTGCAAATACTATTGCTTTAATTGAATACATACATGAAATAACAAATATGTATATTGAACATAGATTTTTCTTTATATTCTAATTTTGTAATCTTCACAGATATTTATTTCCCAATAAAACTTAACAAATTAAAGAATATTATTTATTCTAGCAGGATTATATTGCATCGCATCTGGTTGTTAGTATTAAATTAGAAATATGGATACAAATAAAACATTTTACAATTTTTATGTATTTTTTAACTGGCCACCAGTTCATATTCCACTTTCAAGGGTTTTAGGAAGTTTTGTTTTTATTATCCTTCTACATAAATTTCCAATTACTGAACATCTCTTTCTTTAAAACAAATTTAAAAATTATTTACAGCTGTTTAAATTAGAAGTTAAAACAAGTCAAGTAATAAGAGATTTTTTAAAAATAAAAATTACTTTAAAAAGATATAATTTCATAATTAAAAAAATAAAGCTATGAAAGATTGTTAAAAATCCCTTGTCATAAAACTATATAATTGTCATAAAATATATTCCTGCAATATTAAAATTTCAAATGTGTTTGTTTCCTTTCTAATATTTTAAGGAAACCTAATAAAATATAAAAGAGTGACAAAAGATACTATGTTTTAGAAGAGCAGTTGTTCTTTCAAGGAGAAATAAGCAAAAACATGTTTTCTAGAAAGCATAAAAGAAATATTGTATTTTTTTTATTGTAGCTTACAACTAATTGTGTTGAAGAATGATGAAAGCAAGGGTATTTAAGGTGAAAACTGATAAATGCTAGTTGAAAAAAGATTAAAATACTTTCTAACAGAGTATTTGAATGCAAAAATAAGAAAAATACAGTTTCAAAATATAATGTAAAATAAAAATAGATACCTAGTTTTAAGTTTAAATAAAAATGAGTAAAACATTATTAACATGCTTATTACATGTTTTGAGAGTAATTCTAAATAATTTAATAATGAAAATTTAGATACCAAGTTATTTTGAAAATATTGTATAACAAATTAGCCAATTAAAAGTTACATTTAATTTATATAAAAATTAACAAAAAAAATTAGTAAAATAAGTCCATTTCATCCATTTAAAAAAAAAAAAAAAAAAAAAAAAAATTCCATTTAACAATTTTTAAGACAGCAAAAAATTATGAACATTATTGTTAGACATAAAAAATCAATAGAAAACTAGTTTGCAATCTTTAACATTAATAGAATAGACATACAAGGTTCAAATCCAATTTTCTACAAGTGAGCTCTTTTTTTTTATTTTAGTTAAAGAAGAGAACCTTAATGCACAATTTCAGACTCCTTTTATACATACAAAAAAAAATCCATGACAAAAAAAAATCAATACCATAAATTCCTTAATTAAAAAATAATTACAACATATTATGAACAGGTGAACTTAGGGAGATTGGGAATCAATTTTTCAGATGTAATCAAGTAGTTTTCAAACATCATTAAATTAATATACGAGGGAAAAAATGTTGACAAAATAGTGAAACTGTTTTAAAAAAAAAAAAAAAAAAAAACATTTTTGTAGAAACTTTCTTGAGGAAATCTTTAAAGACAAAGCAAATAACAGAACTTACTTCATAAAATTTAAAAGGCATAAATAATTTTCACACCAGTTATATAAATATATATTTAAGTAAAGATAATTTCTGGTACATACAGTTTTTCTGAGATAAGTTATATTTTAAACAAAAGAGACAGAAAAATACTTTTCTCAGGGCAACAATTTAAAAATGATTGAATTATAAGTTTTCTACACAGCTTAGTTTGAAAAATATCAGAAAAGAATTTGAACAATATATCCTAATATTTAGTGAACAATTTGTAATATATTTTTTCAAATATATAATGAATCTAAAAAGTGTTTTATTTAACTAAAATAAACAAAATAAATTGTATGAAAGCCAAAATTCAAGCTTACAAAAGAAAAAAAGGCATCATACATCAAAATTTATATTTATTACTTTATGCATTGTAAATTTTAAATAACTGAAAATCAGACATTAGTAATTACCAGAATCTTAATTATAAATTAAGAAACCATTAGGCACTTTTATATTAATGCTAATTCATTAATATACCTGCTTTCTGGTAAAAATTACAAATCCAATGAAAAATATACATAGTTGTAAAACAGTCTGCAAAATAATAAAGCCAACAATTTTAAAAAGAAAACAAAAGGAGTGAGTCATTAAATATTTTTTTATTTACTTCAGCTTCAATAAAAAAAAATGTCAAAATTTGACTTGCTGCATACAACCAACTCGACATAAACTTTATATAATATCTATATATAAGTTATTACTTTGTATAATAAGATTTATATTTTTAAAAGTTTTTATGATTGATAACTTATTTTGATAAGATTCAAGATATTTTTTCCTTGTTAATAAATCAATGATTTTTTTTCAATAGTTCGATTTTATTTAAATCAACATTTAATAATTTTACGACTTTTAAATACATAAATATTTCTATTACGAAAATTGTTATTTAAAAGGAAAAATAATTATTTAAAATAAATATTTTTTGATAATTACAGTCATTGAAGATATTGCAAAAAATGCACTAAAATAATAAATGTTTAATGTAATCGCAGAAATGAAATTGTGTTATGTACAGAGATATTCTTTAAATAAAAAAAAAAAAAAAAAAAAAAAACATCAGTTTTACAATTGATTTAATAAGTAAACAAGTTAAACATGTTAAAGTTTGGAAAAGAAATATTAATTAATAAAAATGCTTGTATTACATGCAAAACATGTATTAAACATAGCTTTTTTGGACCAACACATGTACTTACCATTACAGATTTTATTTAAATAATATTCACTATTCATTTATCACTGGAACATACAATCAAATCATTTGATAAATAAAAAATACAAAGGTTTTAAAAGAGGCCACTTTTCCCAGGGCTTTAATGTAAAAAATACAAATTTTCATTTCAATATAAATAAAAACCTACAAGACTGATAAATCCCATTTTTCTCAATATAATAAATATGGAGAATTAAAAAAAAAAAAAAAAAAGGGGGAGGGGAAAGAGAGGGATTACTTCACACAAAGGTGCAGGCACTTAATTGAGCTTATTTTAATATAAATTTATTTAAGCATTTAAATAATGTACTTGATGATTGAAATAAAACACTTTATAACATAAAACTAAAATATATTTTTAGTTGTTAATAAATAAGTATTAGAAAATTCACTTTATATAATGTGTTGGTAGATTATAAAAGCCTGACTCCTCCTTGGTGGTTATTTCTGATCAGAAATCCACTGTAATATAAAATTAAACAGAAAATCTAGATATGTATCTTTTTTATCATATTATGTAACATGAGTTAAACCTAAATTTGAATAACATTTTGAGTGATAGGATGGCAATACAATTTTAAACTAAAAAAGAAAATTACATGTTTCAATCTTTCTTACAAATCTGTGACTTACAAAAATAAAAATTATCCATGATATATACAATAAAAAAGCATTCATGTATAATAGTAATTTACACAATGAAACCTTGGAAACGTAATTTTTTTTTTTTTACATTTAAATAGAAAATTTTTAATTTATTAAATAATATTATTCTTAAGACTATAATGAATTTCATATTTTAATAATGTAGGTGACATTTTACTAGTTATTTTATACATTTGTTTTACTATAAGGCAGCATCTAAACATGCAAATTACAGCTTCTAGTATTTTTACATGAATAAAAGCTCTTCAAAATGTAAGAAATAAATTAATATTCAAAGAAAAACGGTGCAATACTCAACATTGCTTCTTCACATACCATATTAATTTTAAAACATAAGTTTAAATACTTCAACTATAATGAGATTATATAAAGCAACAAAAGGTGACAACCAAAGGTTATTCCAAAAAGGTAAGATTCTGACACATAAAGGATATGGACTTAACATATTTATCAAACAAATTAATGTAGTTGTTAATAAACAAATTTATATATTGTTAAAACAGCTTAAAAAATAAGCAAAACATTATAAAGAGAATCTATTTAATAAAATGTTGATTCTTTGTAAAAATATAAATTTATTAAATATTATTAAGTGAAATTTTAGATGGCATTTTACATAATACATTATATATCTACTAATGTCACAGAAGTAGCATTTTTTTACTCAATAATTTAGACAAACTTAACTAATTTCTAAAGGTGATTTACTCTAGATTTCTAATTTTTTATCAATTAAAACTATATTACATTAAAAAAAAAAAAAAAACATTTATTACTATCTAAATTACTTAGGTTGACTAAATAATAGGTCTTAAAATTAAACTTCATTAATTTACTGGAAATACTTTTCTTTACTGTCCATGATAATCAAAGCAAAACCACATATTTAGGTTTTCAAAATTAAATTACTTTTTAAATTATATTTATTGATAGATAACTTTTATTCCATTCTCTGCTAAACACTGACAACATTACAGAAGTACAATTCAAGATCTGACTAGCAATCTGTCACTAAAGAAACTCAAGAAAAATAGCAAAAAATTAATATTTATAGATTTTTAAAAAAGTAGAATACGTATAAATCTCCAAAATAATGGAGTTTAATTAAATTTCAAATAACTTACTCAAAAATACACATTCCTTATATAAATTAAAAAAAAAAAAAAAAAAAAAAGAAAACTATTTAATTAGGAAGAAATGATATAATTAAATAAAAATTTCCCATAATGCAAGTTTATACAAAAAAGTTGACCTGCAATATAACTGCTATTTTGCTAGCACCGCAATCGCAAAACAGATAACAGAACTAAACTTACCCTTTAACAGAGGTAATGCTTGGAGCTCAACATCATTTGTAGATCTATACCTAGAGGACCCTTGAGATTTCTTTGGTTTTCTTTTCAAAGAACCCTTTTTAAAGGGATCAATTTTATCCACAAATTGAGTAGCTGTTAAACTCGCTCCGGGATGGGCAGAGGTCATGGTTAGTTGGTATGTAAATATTCCAATGAAAATATATAAAGTACGTGGCTTATTTCCTTATCTTTGGTAACAGGAAATTCGGTAGTTCTCTAAACATCACAACAATAAATTTAATTTCTTAATGGAAGACATACCTAATATAAAAATTTGGAAACGAACCAATAATCTTTCGGGACATAAATACTACAAGGTAATGCTATGCAGTTTTGAAGCATTTTAACCGCTGATATCGATTATAATTTAGTTTGGTTAACTTTCTGAAATAGACTGAATACAGTAAATCTAGAGACCACTGCATTTACAGCTGAATATTTACTAACCAACACTTACGACGAGACAGTTTTCAAAAAAATCTATAAAACGAATACAATATTTTCATGATATTCAATTAGATGTGATTTCAACGCTAAGCCTAATTTTATGACATCAAGAGGAAACACCTGAGCATACAATTTTGCACATGAAATCAACGATGATAAACACGCGCTATATTACATGAAAAATTGTAAGAACTGAGTTTTTTATTATTACAAAATTTACAATATCACACTAAAATTTCGTGATGACTGTCGGGACACACCAGACACCAAGAAACCGTCATTTCAGTATTGCCAGGGATTGAACCAATCCGAATACAGAAAATATAACTTCCAAAACCATAAATCGAAAATTTACTAGGGATGAATGAAATTAATCGAGCAGAAATAAAACGCCCTTCGAATAAAATGGTTTCAGATTTTAAGCTTTTAAAATGGATTCTTCTTATTAATTTTTTAAGAACCTTTTAAATTATTATTTTTATGAGTTACCATACTAACGACTTTTGAGACAAAAACTGAAACTTCTTTAAAAAGTCAACTCCATCTTAAAGAATTTCATTAAAAGTCACACAAGTCCACCATTATAGGATTACTAAGCTTAAATGTGCGTAAGAAAAATGAAGGATTATTTTTTTTCTTTTCTTTCTCTAAATTATTAAATGAAAGACACTAACACTATATCTTCACTGCGATAAGATCCTGAACCAATCATCAATTCGAGAGATATGACGTCAAAGCAGTTTTAATATGTGAATGGAGCAGAAGAAATAGATATTATTTTAACTGGCGTATTTTTAAAATAAAATTTCTTGGGTAATAACGAAAACTAAATCAACAAACCAAGCATAATGATTTTGAAATTGGAAATCATTATAGGAGCTTATTAAGTCTATGAAGAAGTGTTATTGACATTAAAGAGATAAATATTTATTTTTAAAACTCGGAAAGCTGTGAATTTTAAAACGGAATCTCTTATTTAGCTATTAAGTGTTACTGTCGCATCTTATACTTTTCAAAAATAAATTTTATAATACTCTTTCAAGCTTTTAAAAATATCTTGCTAAAATTAACTGGAAAGCAATAATAAAATAAAAGTTTTTTTTTTTTTTAAATTAAATAAATAGTTTTAAAATCATAATTTTTGAATTCATAGGAGTTTCAGCTCAACTAAATTTTTCATTTATAGAGAATTTTCAACTTTTAAAAGTTGGAACATTCCTTCAATAAGTCATCTTCAGAAAATCTTGGCTAGTGTTTATTTTTAAGTGTCGGATGTGTTTTTCAATTAGCAATTAAAAATAAATTAATAGTTTAAAAAAACTAAAAAAAGCACGCTTTTAGAGTTAATCAAACAAAAAAGTAAAAAATAATTAACATAAGAATAAAATGACTGACGAGAAAATGAATGCCACTGTTCTAAAAGCGTTGGGTGCTTTGAATGTCATTACTACTCTGCATTTCCGTATGAAACTAGTGAAAAATTATAACGATTGATATCCATCACCACACGCTTTTAGAACAGTGACATTAATTTTCTCGTCTGTAAATTTCTTATGTTAATAATTATTTTTTACTTTTTTGTTTGATTAACTCTAAAAGCGTGCTTTTTTAGTGTTTTTAAACTATTAATTTATTTTTTACTTTTTAGTTTGATTAACTCTAAAAGCATGTTTTTTAGTGTTTTTAAACTATAATATTTAAATGAGATCTCGGTACGGAGGACTGGTTCATACAATAATTTAATTGTGAGTAAAACAAAGGCTAAATGCGAATATGTCGAGCCAGCCAGGATTCGAACAGGGAATCTCCTAATCCGTAGTCAGGCGCGTTATCCGTTGTGCCGCTGTCCCACGCAGAATTGAATGTCTGAAAGATATGTCTGTAAATGTTTCTTTGCAGCTTAAATAGTGTGTATGAGAAGAAACAGATCTCCAGGGGGAAAAAATGATGCGCGGATCAAGATGACTTTTCAAAGGCTGTGTGTTTTAATCACTAATGCTGACGATCCTAATCATGATGAGATAATAAAGTTATCAAGATATTTTATTGTCGTCGGTCCTTGATAAGTCTACAACGTTTAAATTAAATCGGATCGCTTAAAGTAGGGCAAAATCGAGCCCAAAGAGTCAGTTACAAGCATACAAACAAACAAACATACATACAGATGAAATTAATAAAAACGTATTAATAAGTTGCCCCCTACAGATTACCCGTGATTTCTTTGTAAATATATAAATAATCATGTAACTTTTAGTTAACTTAGTAAAATAGACATTACATTATTTGCAACATTTTTCTCAAAGTTAAAATACTTAAGTCTACTGAAAGAATATTATAAAAAAACTTGCAGTTTATGCTTTTTGAATTGCTTATTATACGTTTATTTTACAGATAGGAATCTGCAACAGACATTTGACATTTTATTTAAATTTTCAAATTTTTTTCAGATAAAATTTTCTGCTAATTGTTTTTCAAATTTATTCATTACATTTCTGTACTTTTTTTCCAATTAAAAAATTTAATTTTGAAAATTGTTAATTCTGATAAATTGTGATTAATTTTTAAAGTAAAAAAAAATTGATTATGATTATTTTTTTATGCAACAACTTCCAAGACTTTTTCTTCAGAGAGAATTTTATGTGCATTCTCAATAGAATTTTTTTCTTTCGAAATTCAATTTGTAATATTTTATTTATTCCTTACACATTTTTTTTAAATGGAATTTCTTATTTATTAAGGAATTGAATTGTTAATGGAGAATAAAAAATTTTTGGTTTGATTTAATCGATTTTAAAAGTAAACTTCATTTCATCAAGACTTTAACGGTTGAAATTGTGGTTCTTCAGAGTTAAGTAAATACAATTTGGATACAATGCAACTTTTGTATCCAAATTGTAACTATTGTAACTATACTAGACCTATAACGGCTTCAAGAAGAGGGCCACTTTCAGAATCATGAGAAAACTTTAATTTTTATTTACAAGCCTATATATACAAATAGAGAACTCTGTTTTATTACACAAAGAAAAGAAAATTAAAAATATAAATTTGGTCACAAGTGCAGTTCACTTCAAGGTCGGAGATTTTCAGAGTTCTCGAGTCTATGTCGAATTTCAAAACACGTAATCTGCGGCAGATCTTAATTATCACAATACGTGATACAACAAAGCACTCACTTTGAAAACAGGCGAAAATTCCGGCTTGTTTTGTCACTTCAGAGAAAAAGAGAAAAACAACACTCTTTGTCGACTCGTCGCAGAACTCTCTCCTTCTTCTTCTCCAAAAAAACCTCTCTTAAGAAAATCCGTCAAGGGACAGTTTCCCTCACTTCTCATTGGAGTAGATAGTTTCTCAGCCCATACCAATAACTTTGCAACAACTCCTGCTGTAGTCCATTTTCCATCTGTAATTTTTTCAACCTGTGAAGGTCGGCACAGACAATCGCTAATTTCATAAGTCTCATTATAAGTGAGACTGAATATATGCTGTCAGATTTGAGTGACATGTTGTTCTCATTAGTACAAAACACTAATCAATACACTACTACTACCCACACTTCTTATCTGCTGTCAAATTTGAGTGATAGCTTGTTGTTCTGTACTAGTCAAAGAGTATACATTTCTCTCTCCTGGAAAAGAAATACCACAACTCTTCCAGTGGGGAAAATGCTACACTCTCCAAACTGTGATTTATTTGGTTAGAATAGGATGATTTAAAATGCTTGATGAAAGCGCACTTTTGTAACATGCTTTACTGTCGTCGGACTGATACGCAGGTTTTTTATTTTATTTATTTATTGTTGTTGGTTTTTCTCATAAATAATACAAATTTGAATCAGTAAGGTTTTGAAATATTTCCAGGAAAACACCCTGTTCAGTTTTGGTAATGCTGAATCTGTTAAAAATCCACGCCAGTTGTGAATGATTCATATCAAGTGTCCATCATTAAAAAATATGATGAATTTCTGAAATTGTTGTCTCATTTTGGTCCATTGAGAATAAGTGAATTTTCATTTGTTGCAGCTTCATTTACAAATACCATTTTTTGATTCCAAATTTTTTTTACTTTATAATTGTTTTTACTAATAATTTATTCATGAAAATTATAGCCAAGTTGTTTAATATGTTAAAACGTTTTATTTTTGTAGTAGAACAATTACTGTTAATGGTTTCATATGTCTACTATCAACTAAAAATGAAGAATGCAGGGAATATTATTTTTATTTTATAACAAGTAAAATATGTAATACAGATCTTGTTCAATCATAACAAATTGTAACAAAACTTGTTCAAAATTTATTGAAAGGATACAGAGGGATAACACTGGTTTTGTGAAAATTAGTTAATTACATATTTTTTTAGTAATTCAACATTGTGAATGTGTTAGAACTACATAGAGTAGATGGAATGACGTTGAGTAACAAGAGGCGTAAATCTATCTGTGAGTTTCGTATGTGTTACAACGTAGCGTTTTTAGACTTTTTAATGAAAATTAAATTTATTTGAAAATGTAATGAAATACTACATGCAAAATAATTCCTCTAAATAACTTAAATTTTTGTTAATTTTTTGGATTTTCCTTTAAAATGATACATGAAGCAGTCATTTTTAATACGCTGTTATTAGTTTCACCTGTATGTTTGTTTGTATGTATGTAACTGACTTTTTGGGCTCGATTTTGCCATACTTTAAGGGATCCGATTTAATTTAAACGGTGTAGACTTATCAAGGACCGACAACACTAAAATATTTTGATCAGTTTATTATCTCATCATGATTAGGATCGCCAGGATTAGTGATTAAAACACACAGCCTTTGAAAAGTCATCTTGATCGGCTCCTCATTTCTCCCCTGGACATCAGTTTCTCCTCATACACACTATTTAAGCTGCAAAGAAACATTTACAGACATCTTTCAGACATTCAAACCTACGTGGGACAGCAGCACAACGGATAACGCGTCTGATTAGGAGATTCCCTGTTCGAATCCTGGCTGGCTCGACATATTCGCATTTAGCCTTTGTTTTACACACAATTAAATTATTGTAAGAACCAGTCCTCCGTACCGGGATCTCATTTAAATATTATAGTTTAAAAACACTAAAAAACATGCTTTTAGAGTTAATCAAAGTAAAAAATAAATTAATAGTTGGAAAAAACTAAAAAACACACTTTTAGAGTTAATCAAACTAAAAAGTAAAAAATAAATGGTAACATAAGAATAAAATGACTGACGAGAAAATGAATGCCACTTTTCTAAAAGCATGGGGTGCTTTGTATGACATTTTTAAACTAACTCTGCATTTCGGAATGAAACTACTGAAAATTTATAACGATTGATATCGAGCACCCCACGCTTTTAGAAAAGTGACATTAATTTTGTCGTCAGTAATTTTATTCTTATGTTAACATTTATTTGTTACTTTTTAGTTTGATTAACTCTAAAAAAGAGTGTTTTTAGTTTTTAAACTATTAATTTATTATCAAGGAGACTTACAAGAACAATTTATTTGTGTATAGAACAATTTACTCATGAATAAATTTTAAAATGTATAAAATGCAAGAGACTTTTGCTTTTCAAAAATAAACTGTCAAAGATTACACTTTTTTTTCCTTCAGGTTTATATAATCTAAGTATTGATTTTGATAATTATGATTCTTGATAATGATTCTTGCATTTATACTAATGTGGATTTTATCTAGCAGCTAACAAGAGAGAAGATAACCCTGACAACAGAGATGGCGTCCCATTCGATCATTAATAACAGAATTATGTTAATGATTTGAAGCATTCGAAAATATTTTTTAAATGATCCTATATCAAAAGATTTGAATCTAAGAGTATTTCCAGATCGTGGTGCCATCTATTTTTCTTTAGAGGAACAAATAGGTTAAATAATTCTTTGGTGAACATTTTGTGCTATGTGTTTCAATAATAACTAATTCAAGTGAATATATTAAATATAAGTTAATTTCAAATTTTACTAATATTATTCATTTGTAAATTCTTCACCACCAAGCATAATTTTCAAACTTCATCGATAAATTTTTTTAATTTAAAAAAATTGCTGACTTTTTCTTTATAAGTTTTATGTGCCCTTTTTTTATTTATTATCTTGTTAAATATACAAATTTTAAAATAATTTATTTTTAATAAAAATTTAGAAAATAAATGTGATTTGAAGAATTGAAGGAAATCTTTATTTATTTATTTATTTTTTTTTTGCTTGAACTGAATTTCTTAAGCGTATTCTTTTTCCGCGGGAAATCTGCCATTGTGTAGTATCTAGAAATAATAAAATTCTGAAAAATAAAATTTGTTAAATAATATTTATTTAAAAAATGATCTATGACACTTATCCCTTTACAAATACATAATTGTTCACTTTTCTTATGGATGATATATTGCTTTTTTGACATATTGCCATTGTTCCTATTTTTTCAAAAGATGAATAAGTATAATTTTATATTTAATTTTGAAACTAAAAACACTGATTTTACTAAATGCAAATATAAATAGTAAACATATAAGTAATTTTTTCTTACGTGATCGAAATTCGTATATCATTTAATATTTTTAAAGTTTAAATGAAACTTTTTTATCTTTCAATAAATAATTCCAAGTGTATTTATTGAATATTTCCCTACGTATATTATGTCAACAATTTAATATTACTACAACACATTAAAAATAATTCGTATTTCATTTAAACAACATATATGTAAAGATGGCATGTTAAAACAAAATTCAGAGGAAAAATGTATAATTTTTAATTCTATTAAATAATTTAATAATCATATTCTTATAGGAAATCGATTAAAAACTGGTACAATAATTCCATTAAAAATATTCAAAGCTAGGAATTCCGAAAAATCGAAGATGCTAGAAAGATAAGCGAAAAACTACTAGTCTTTAAAAAAATACAAAATGTATGAATAAATACATCCATTACTAAGATTTACTTATTTATCAAATACAAAATAACTTTTAATATTCCATATATACTTCTAATTTTCTTTTTAAAAATTAATGTACATATTAATAAATTAGTTTTGTAACAGTGCTTCCTCCTACACCAGGGATTCGGCCGCGAGCCAAAAAAAAAAAAAAGTTTGGCTGGCCAAGATAAATTTTTCTAAAATTTTAAAAACAACATACAAGTATTACAATTTAAATATGTTAATGAGATGAATGTAATTGCGATTTCACTTTTAAAAGTTCCTTATATTGAGGTTCGAAGTGTCCATACGCAATCAATAATATTAGAACTCGCGCCAAAAGAAAAAGCCGTAGGCTGGAGTTTAAACTGTCCAGTCTGCCGCATGTGAGGTTTAATTCACCTATATTGGATTTCCATAAGTCTGCTCTCCGAGAAATAGATAACGCTTGTTGGCGCCAATCTACAGCTATAACTAACAAATAACTTCCATTTTTAACACTTCGATTGAAAGCTGTCTGTGTTTGCTATTTCCGTCAATTTATGTTTTGTAGAACAAAAATAGAGAAGGTAAAAAAATCATCAGAAAAAAAAGAAATGAAATCATTTGAAAAAAAAAAAAAAAAAAAAATGTTTAATCAAAGTTGAAAAGGAGATGGATATATAATATATAAATATATATTTCTTTTAATTTGTCTCGGACCGGCAAATTAAAATTTTATCCGCGGGCCGGATAGAACCTTCCGAAAGGCCGGAGTTGGCCCGCGGGCCGTAGTTTACCCATCCCTGCCCTACATATTGTAAGAGCGCCATCCGTGGCTTTCAAGAGTCAGTCGACATCCAGACTCTCACCAGGAGTGAAAGTACAGCGCAACGTGTGCTACCGCTGAAAAACGTTTAGTTTATAATATCTCATCTCTAGAGGAAATATATTTAACTCATCCCTGGGTATTAGTTGACTTACAGGCTTTCACCCGGAAAGGATGTATATTTCGCGCCCCCTGCGCTAAGCCGAGTTTCGAGTTTTCGGCTTAGAAGCGGAGTCCTTCCACGAATCTATAATTACCTGTCTTTAATTGTGTTAAATATTGTGTGTCTCTAATTGCATGTGTGTGATGTTTGTTGTTTGCGCGTGTGTAAATAAAGCTGCGAGTTCTCCAACCTGTGTTTCCAGTTTCTCAACCCAACCACACCCAGTTATAATCTGGTTGCCCAACCTGCACACTACAGTTTCGTATTTACGATACCAAAGGAAACAATCCAGTTAAATTTTGGTACAAATCATGTGACTTTATTTCATACAAATCATACGATTGGGAAATAGTACAAAATTAATTAGTATATGCTTTAAAATTCAAAGAAGATTAATCCACAAATATTTTATTCTTATTTAAAAAAAAAAATCAATATTTGAAGATCAAATTCACTGAATGAAAAAAAAAAAAAAAAAAAAAAAAAAAAAAAAGAAAGAAAGAAAGAGAGATTTTAAAAATAATCAAAAATTTATTTTTTCAAAACTGGATGTAATATTGTCATTGTTCTTTATAGATTTCTTTTTGAAAGACTACTAGGAAGTTTAAACAGTTAAATATTATATTATTACAGTTAAATATGACATACAATTCATATCAAATATGACATACAATTCATATCAAAATACCCCAAATAGATGTATTTTTACGAAAGTATTCTCAAATGCTTTAAAACTGAGAATTTATAAAAAAAGAAAATAATAATAATAATTAGTATCTATTGCTTTGCAAAGAATTTCGAAATGCTGCAAAAATTCAGCGTTGATATTTTGATTTGATATATACATGATGATTTCTGGCTGATATTTCACAGCTGTAGAAAGAGTAATTATTATAGATTTTGTTGTTGTGTTGTTGTTGCTTATCCCCTTGATTTAGAATCCTAAACCAAGTCCAGTAGATCATGCTGCATCAATAGATCGTAAACTGTCCTCCCCTCATTCAACAGTTGCCTCACAGAGGCACCAATACAATCTATGAGATGAGAGGGAGATGCGATGGTCGAACAATGACAAAGGGCATATGTCTTCTCGTCTCCATTGAAGGTCAAACTCTTAATGTGGCCAGTCCTTAGTCTAGCTAAAGCCGTTTGAGCAGGTCTAGGACAGGAGCACTGCATGGACATACCAGGATATTTAGCGGCGTACCATGCATGAATTGGTGGCGACCTCCAAGAGGTATTCACTCTGGCTAATGTCATGGAATGAACCTCTGAAGCTAACAGATTGGAAGCAGAAGCTTTGGGAAGTTCGCAACCTTCCCTAGCGAGCAGATCAGCAATTTCATTTCCGTAGATGCCCACATGGGAGGGAATCCACTGCAAGCACACCGATCCGATCTGGTCCAAAACAGCTAGTTTGGAAACTATATCCTGCCCCAATTTATCCAAGATGCTTGGCCAATCTTTCAAATACTGTATTGAGCTCTTACTATCAGTCAGAATCCAAACATCAGGTACTTTAAAGTCTAAAGCTAGATTCAGAGCTTCGCTTATAGCAGTTAATTCTGAGCGGAATACTGAGCTGTGGTCGGGTTTCTAAAACGATATCTAAATTCTCCTGTACTTGTCTTCATAAAAATTCCGCTACCTGTTCTTCCAGAGTCAGATTTGCTTCCATCAGTGTAAATAACCAGGGCCCGAGGAGAAATGTTATTGATGATTTCGAGAATCAAGTGACGTAGCAACTCCGGGTGTTCTTCGTGTTTGATAAATTTCACTTTCAAGTCTTCATTAAAAGTTACATTACGAAGTACAGTAGTAGGTGTCAGTAGATTAAAAGGAACACTGGGCTCGACTTCAATATCTGCCAATCCCTGCTTCCATATTAAACCCAAAGGGCTGTCCTTTTTTAATCTTTGGTTATTCGTCCAGTTCGATAAAAGGTTGGATGATCTGTTATAAGGCTTAAAACTCTTTAGCTTTGCGACGTACTTCGCCATATTTATTTCTCTTCTCAAGGAGAGGGGCTGAAGATCAGCCTCATAACAAGCAATATCATAGGGACAACTGTGCCTGAGACCAGTGATAATTCTGGCAGCACTAGATTGTATTCTCTCTAGTTTTTTTAGGTTAGTATTTGCAGCAACTTGATAGATCTGGTAGCCATATTCAAGGATTGGCCTTATAAGAGCAGTATAAGTGATCTTGAGTGTGCCTGCATCGGCTCCCCAATCTCTTCCAGAGATGTATTTTAGTAGTTGAAGCCTTTTCCTACCCTTCTCACAGAGTCTGTTAATGTGCTTACTACAGTTAATTTCAGTATCTAGAGTAAACCCTAGATAGGTAGGAGTTTTAGTTGAGTCTAGTAATTGTCCCTTTAGAAAAATTTTTGGCTGATAGTTGAACAAGTGTCTGTTAGTTGTGAAGAGGCAACTTATAGATTTGGTTGTGTTAAAAGCCAATTTATGCTCATCTGCAAAGTGTTGAATTTTCTCCAAGGTATCGTTGAGTGTTTTTTCTAGTTTAGTTAAATCCGAATTTCGGTCCCAAACGATAATGTCATCAGCAAAGATGCCTATTTGACAAGGGGAGACAACTCTCTCGATACCAGTCAAATATAATGAAAAGAGGGTGGGGCTCAAAATTGAACCCTGTGGGATTCCTTGATATGTTTTAAAAATTTCGGACAAGCTGTTCTGATATCTCACTCGAAAAGATCTGTTTTTCATAAAATCTGAAAGCCATGGGAGTGCACGACCCTTGATATCAAACTCTGAAAAGCATTTCCCCAGTAGCTTATTTTTCCAAACTTTGTCAAAAGCCTTAGTGAGGTCGAGAAATACGGCCATAGTGTGTCTGGAAGGCTTCATATTGTGTGCATCCCTAACCCGTTGGACAAAGTAGAGTATTTGGTCGATTGTACTATGTCCCTTGCGAAACCCATATTGTTCTTGTGGCAGCATGTTACGGTTCATGAGATGAAAAGTAATTCTCCTCAGGATAATTCTCTCCATAAGTTTACACGTCATGCAAGTGAGTGCAATTGGTCGATAGCTATAGATTTTAAATGTCATGATAATTAATTTTACATAAAAAAATTCTATATTTAAAAAAAATTAATTATTTTAGTTTTTCCTGTAGGAAACATGTTCTATCGGCGTTTGAGACTCACATTTTAAGAATTGTTAAATTACATTGCATTCAGTAAATTTATTCAAATAAAGTTGTGTTTTTATCCATTTATTCAAATAAAGTCCACGTTCAAGGAATTGTAAAATTCCTTGAACGTGTTTTTTAAAAATGCAATGTAACTAAAGGTTTTTTATTGAGATTAATTATATTTGTAGAGACATGTTAACTTTATTTTTTATACTATTTATAAACAATTTAAGTTAGTTCTATTTTAGACATTAAATGGAAACTTACTCATATCAAAATATCTTTTGATACTTCCATTTAGTAAACCTTTTTGGATGTTTTTCAATAAATAATTTAGGTGTGTATATTAGTCAACATTTCAATACGAATATAATGTCAACAATTTAATATTTGAATTTCTCTGAGATATTAAAATAGAAAGTTTTTTATGAGTCATTTTAATTTTACGTCAAAGGAATAAAAATTTATTTTTTCCGTCACTGATTGTGTAAAATTCAAACTTATAAAGACAAATAATTCTCCTTAAAAATTATTAACTTTTTTTTTTCTATTTGGAAAACAAATAATTTTAGACTGATAAGTAAGATTTTTTTGACAAATGATTCAGATTGTTTTTCAAAAGATTTGGTAAAGTTTTTTTAAAGTTTCAAAAATATGCTCAATAATTTTAAATTTGACAGAAAAATAATACGTATATGCAGAAACCAAGATTTTTATAAAAATATAATTTCTAACAACGATTTATATCTATAACCGTGTTTCCTCCTACACACTGGTAAGAGCGCCCCCTATAGCGTTCTGTCGACCTCGAGACTCTCACCCGAGAAAAAGTACGGCGCAACCTGTTTTTATACGGCGCAAGCGTTTAGTTTATAGTCTCTCATCCCGAGAGGAAATATATTTAAAGCATCCCTGCGTATTAGTTAAACTACAGACTTTCGCCCTTAGAGTAAGTATATTTCGCGCAATCTGCTCGTAGTCGAGTATCAGGTTTTCGGCTTAGAAATGAAGTCCTTCCATGAATCTATAATTATCTGTCTTAAAATGTGTTAAATACTGTACGACTCTAATTATATGTGTGTGGTGTTTGCGTGTGTGTTAATAAAGCTGTAAGTTCTCAAGTCTGTGCTTTAAGTATCTCAACCCAACCACACCCAGTTACAATCTTCTTATCAATCGATATCTATCTGTACTTAATAATTAGTTTTCAAGATGGAAAATTGCCGTAAATATCTCCAAAATCAAAGCAGTTTACTTTACTAAAGGAAATAAAAATCAAGAAACCAAATATCTTCTTACAAACCAAATATCTCCATTCCTTGGAATAGTGAAGCTAAATACTTGGGAATTATTCTAAATATTTATAATTAATAACACCTCTCCTGGTAATCACATTTACAACTTATCAAACAAAATTCCATAAACAACACTCAAAATATCTACCCTGTTATTTATAGACATTCGAAGATGAGTAGAGCATATTATCTTCCACTTTTACATCCATACTGTTAGCTACTATACTAGCAGCTCGTTGTGTCAGGATGAAATACTCTCTTTCTAATTATATTAATTTTTATTTACACTGTTAGTATATATATACACATGGCAACATGTGCCTCTTCCACAACAGTATTAATATCCAAAAGCCAAGAGCCGGTCCCTGACCGTCTGTTTTGATCTGACACTCCTAGCGCTCACCTCGTGGGCTGCAGATCTCACCGCAACTACCTACCACACTCGCCCACACAGCCAAGGTCCCAGCCATTGGCCACAGCCAACAGTCACAAGCGCGACCTCTCGCGGCCACATATTAACAACAATTAAACCTTACTATACTCAGGCCTATCTTGACCTACACATGACCAGTAAAGGCTCGTGCTCACCAAGGCGACAAGATGCAAGCGAAAAAGTTTGACCAGTCACTAGCCTCACCGCGGTCGCCTGAAACCGGTTTGCAGTTCGCCGCGTGGAGTAGCCCAACTTTCAACTCG
Organism: Caerostris darwini; assembly: GCA_021605075.1. Taxonomy (NCBI): domain Eukaryota; kingdom Metazoa; phylum Arthropoda; class Arachnida; order Araneae; family Araneidae; genus Caerostris; species Caerostris darwini. The sequence continues at coordinate 100,560 of BPLQ01011951.1, forward strand.
AAGCGGTTTTTCACTAGGCGTAATGCTATTTCTGACGTTTCGCTGTGTAGGGGTCGAAAAAATTTTGTCGCTTGCCTCTTGAATCTTCACGTCTCTCGCCTTGGTGGGAACGAGCCTTAAGGGCTTACGTTTATCGTACATATGTTTAGTCTACACATATCGGTTTCAACTTTGTACATCTTCCTAAATCTAGCTCGTACTCAAGGGTTTCTGGCACGAGGATTGGTCAAATCTTGCATGACAAAATTTTCTAAACAAATTCAAAATCAAAAGTATAAACTGATTCCTAATGGAATTTTATCACTGCCACATACAGCAGAATAAATCGTATCACATCGGTGACAGCGAGATTTGTTAGTGTCTTTCCCTGCCACCCTTATGTTGTTTGTAATAGCGCCAGGACAGAGAACTTGCTTCTTCAAAGCTCAAAACGTACGTTTGTACTTTTAGAAATAGCGTTTAAAGTTCAAGAATTATTGAAAAGAATATAAATATATTAAAATGCTATCTTTAATTGTTTCATACAGGGCCTGAATGGCCGAGTGGCTAGTGCTCAATAACGCAGGTTTCGGGTTCGAGTCCCGGCGGTGCCATTGTTGTTTGTAGTGGTTCGGAATCCACTGTAAAAAGTAGGTCCCGGTCTGATAGGATCGTAGAGCGTTGCGGGGGCATTGTGACTCCGCGTCCGTAGCTTATCTTCAAATTACACGCGCCCCCTGGTTAATGCAAAGTGAATACATCTGTGCAGCACTTGCCTTAAGGCGACCAAGCTGTCTGTGTTTGCCAGCTGCATTAGAAAGAAAAAAATTGTTTCTTACACAAATGTTTTTAAGCATATATAAAAGAAAAACAGATAATATTCTCGTCTTAAATATTTATTATCTAATTTTTTTCGTAAATAAATCCTAAAGATTTTCTAGCTAAAAAAAATTAATAGCTTAAATTTATTTCCAATGACAAGGCAAATACAAGTAATACAGTAGAACCTCTTTAAGTCGAAAACCTCCAAAACTCGAAAAACTTTAAAGGGGAATTTTGCATCAGCAGACAAAGTTATATAAGTTCAATAAATCAAATTGAAATAGGTAATTTTCTAGATTTGTATACGGTTAAGTAAACAAATTTTGTACTTTTCCTGAATATTAGACATTGTCGTATTAATCACATTCAGCTATGCGTAACTAAAATATATTAGATTTGATAGTATTTATAATGAAAACATTGATAATTTGCCTCTTATCGTAATATTCTTGTTCTTCAACGGCGCAACAGCCCCCATGATGGGCCGTTGAAAAAAAAGAATATTACAAGGCCGTCTGCCTACTGGCAGGTCCCGAAACATGAGATGCTTCCCTTTTACGGTGTAGTGTTGTCAGCCCTAGAGTTATATTAAAGCGGGACCTACAGTTTAAAGTGGATTCCGAACCATCGCAAACATCCATGCTCCGCCGAAATTCGAATCTGAAACCTGTGCCACCAAGCACCAGAGCACTAGTCACTCGGTTATCAGACTTCTATTTCAATATTATGAGATACAAAAAGTATTTTTAAATATCTTCAATTACAATTTATTTTATAATTCAAAAATGATTTGTTAATAGATTTATTTTTTGGCAGGTAAAGGCTTACTTTTTAATCTAATAAACTAAAATAAATATTCTTTAAAAATTAAACAATCTTTTGTTGGTGGAGATCCAAGCAAAATGCCTATATTTATTTTGCTGTATTTGTACTAAAACTAATAAATACTTTTATACACAATTCATATTGTATAAAAGCTCCTGCTTCTGCTTAATCTGGTTATTTAAAAAAAAACATTCTGTCTATACTCGGGCTTTTTACTTACTTAAACCTAAAAATAAACGATAATTATATGTTTTAATACCTCTTTAATATTTATTTTTAAATTGTACTTCAATATTATGTTTAAAATTTTAAAAACAGAAAAAATCGTGACGAAAGTAAATAAATTATATATATATCATTTATGTTATGGAATTATATATTTTCAGATATGGAATATATATATTTCAGAATGCATCATGCTTTAAATAACTTCATTTTCCTTATCTGGCATAAAATTTTGGATGGAGAAGATACTGTCATAAAATTCATGCAGGAAGTAGGGTCGTAATTTTAGAAGTAGGTTTATGTAAATTTTATTTTTTTCATGATTCTTCGATGTTTTCTTTTTTTTTTTTTTTTTTTTTTTTTTACGATTTTTTTAGATATTCGTTTATTAACTTCTAACGCACTTAGACATAATTACATGCCAGCATGAAACCTCCCTTACGAAGAGAAAATATAGCAGAGAGGGAATTTCGAGTACAATGACTAAAAAAAATATTCTGAATTTTTGCAAGTATGTTTATATCATCAATTTTTTAATGTTTTTTTCTTTCTAATGCAGCTGGCAAACACTTAGACAGCTTGGTCAATTTTTTAATATAAAATTGCTATTTTATGCAAGTAACAATATCTCAAATTAATGTTTTATTTATTTACAGGGATGACCGTTAGGGCATGTTCTTCATGGTCAATGGAAAAGGTAAGAGAGATTTGTGGCCCTAGAAAAAAAAATATGTTCATTCAGAGGCGTCTATGCAACGATGAAGCCAGACAGTAGAAGAAAATCAATTCATTGCTTCCAGGTGTAGTCCGCAAAATCACCAACCGTTCGAAAGGCTAATTTGTGGATAGTACGGATAAATCCAACACAATAAACCCCCTGGAAAATAAAAACAAACATTTTAAAACTGCAACCAAGTCTGAAAAATTCGATAAATTAATTCGCTATCACATGGTTCTGCACTGTTATCGACGAACCAGGCTGTATATAATAGGATGAACAAATTCTAGAGGAACAGGTATAGTAATTTATAAAAGATGCCATACTTGTATACCTAGGAAGCCTAAAAGAAGGCCTGGATCTCCTTCAAATTAATTTGGTAATTACCGAGTATATGGATATCCAACATCTGATGCCGACCAAAGATCAGTAATTCAATTCCTACTATGTATTAGTTCACACTCCCCCTATATATATCTTGTTCAAATTTTCAATCGTTCATAAAGTACTTTTTATTCCTCCACTCGAGTTCAAATACATTTTTTTTTGTACTTGTAGTGGATGACACTTGATGTTAATGCAGTTTTTTAAAATATTAATTCATTAATTAAATTAAATTAATTAATTTTAGTTTATTTTTAAATTTAAGTTGCATGTATCTAATAATAGATGGCGCCAGATGTGAGTGTAAAATTTTAACTTTATTTGTAAAGGACTTTTCTGCAATAGAGTGAAAAATAAGAGGAATTGACTTAAATTTTTTTTTTATATTACTTGTTTTTATATTATTTTTAGTATATATTTAAATTTAAATCCTTTTTTTCTAAACAGAAATTCCAGTATTCTTTCCCCTTTAGATGATTTCGTCCATGAAAGAGAAATAAAAAAATTCTCTGATATTGACATCGAATTGAAGATTCCCGGAATAAGAAGAAATGGAAGAATTTCCGGTAAAAATCCCGGGAAGAGTTCGGGAAAAAAACAAAAAACCCAAAAAAATAAACCTTGTTAAAACAAAATCTAAGAAATTAGTAAAAAAAAAAAAAAAAAAAAAAAAAAAAAAAAAAAAAAAAAAAAAAAAAAAAAAATGAATAAAAATATTTTTAACTAATGTTTAATTATTAATAGTATAATTCAGTATTAAATTAGTAATATTATATATAAAATAGTAAATTTTTTAAAAATTATTAAGTGAAAATGCTAGTTATATTAGTGTAATTTAAGAGTTAGGACCCTTCCTGTGGGAATTATAGTTAGAATAGTCCCAGTAAAGCCCATGTTCGACGTAAAAGGTGACTAAAATGGGTACCCAGTGGGGTATAACCGGGTGGGGTAAAGTCAGACTTCTTTCTTTGGGTGCCCCATGTCTTTGTGCCGCAAGGTCAAGGACAGAAAGAAGCTGCTTTTTTTACTTTTTATCATGACTCGTCGGTTTAAGAATTTTGATTGTCCTGCAGCGGTATTTCATTGCTTGAGAACACACGGATTCATGTACTTGGTGTAGAGGTTGCTGGCGATCAGCTGGGATAAGAAACAACAACAGAATTAGACAAAAATTATACAGGATGATTTAATGAACAGGAAAATAAATGCAAGCCGATGTTTCCATATTGGAAAAAACAAATATACTTTTTTCTCTTCGTGACATTGTTTACATTTCAGTAGCATTTACAAAAAAGAATAATAAAGTATAAAGTAGTTCCGTTGATTGTTATTTTCAGCAAAATATAACCAAAAATAATAATAAAAAATTAAATTTTTATTAATTAACGCAAATTATAAAAATCCACAAATTTTTTTCATGTTAAAAATGTTCTTTCATTTATAAAACTAAAATAATATCGATTCACTCCAAAAACCTTGAAAAAATCGAAGAACAAAAAGCATCTGGCTTGAGTGTGATTCGAACCTAAGTTACGGCGTTCACAACGCAATGTAACAGCCGGGGTACTGATAAGAGTTCTATTGAGAATTAGCAACCCTTTAGCTTCCTTTTCACATATTAACATTTAAATACTTCATTTCTGTGTCTGACTGATTACTGTTACTCAGTTACTGGCTATTAAAATAAAATTGCATAAAAATATAAATTTATAAACAATAGGATAAAACTAAAAAGTAAAGAAAAGGAATTTTTAAAAGAAAAATTTTTTAAATTAAGTTTAAAAGTTTGGACAGTTAGGTACTTATTATGATGAATATAGAAAATTTCCTAAATAAAAAAAAAAAAAAAAAAAAAAAAGCGTTTTCACACAAGCGTAATTTTTTTCTACATAAGTTAAGATTCAACTGTTGTCATTATCCCACTTCTGAAATTTGGTGTCTGCTTGCTAGCGACTAGTTGGGTCAGGTATTGTGTTATAGGCGTCTGGTGAACGGAAACAGTCCAATCGTTCTATTTATAGTAATTTATTTACGTTACATTATTTTACGTACAATACTTTATACAAGGAACCCTGTGCCATTTCTACAATAGCAATTCTATTTAATAGTTAAAAACCATGAACATATCACATACGGTCAATGGATTCCCGCACATGTCAACATTGAGGGCAACGAATGCGCTGACATTTTAGCCAAAGAAGCCAGGGACAATGATCAACCCAGGACTACCATCACACTTGCAGATGCTAACGCAGTTGCCAAAAGCCGACTCATTCCTCATAACTTTAAGAAGCCACTAATTACGGACTGCAACTGCCCTAGGAAGTTGACATCAGTTATTAGCAGACTCCGAACTAATCATTACAGAGGGATGAAGATTCTCCCAGACAAGACCAGGGAATACATCCCCTGCAGAAATTGCCGCAACGCTTTCCTAACACCTAAGCACATTCTAGAGTGCCCAGCACTCACTCCCCATGTTTTGCAATTGGGTATGGTGCCGATCGAGGCCAACTTAAGAGAAGTCCTGTATAGTGAAGCGGCGCCATTGCTTGCGGCCGCTATCGAGAAGACTTTTGACTTGATCTAACATTGATAATTATGTTTTAAATCCATGGAGACGACAACAACAACATATCACATACGGTCCTTGACTATCTTAATAGCTCAGACGTTCCTAGCATTCTTCTCGTCGTCACAGACTCTAAAGGCTCGTGCCCACTGAGGCGAGAAGATGTAAGTGAAAAAATTTGACCAATCACTAGCCTCACCAAGTTCGCCTGAAACCGGTTTGCAATCTGCCGCTTGGAGTTGACCCACTTTCAACTCGAAGCGGAACTTCACGAGGCGTAATGCTATTTCTGACGTTTCGCTGTGAAGGGGTCGAAAAAATTTTCTCGCTTGCCTCTTGCATCTTCACGTCTCTCGCCTCGGTGGGAACGAGCCTTAACCGCATGTACTTACCAGTTCCCACAGTTAAGATACCAGTTACTGGTCACAGTGGCGACCTCTATCGGCTATCTAATAATAATTAAACCTTACAGAACTTACTCCCGTTTAAACGACAGTCACTCATTATTGAACAGGATCAGCTCTTATCACAAGCAATAAAATTACATTCAAATTCTGACTCTCAGATACGCAAATGAATTATGATGGTTGTAAATGAAAAAAATTATATTCAATTCAAATAATAGCCTGTGTGTCTCGTGATACTCGAAAGAAATATAATAGATCGCCCGGATTAAAGCAACGTACTAACCGGAATGTAAAGTATATAATTTAACATCGCATCATAATTATTTAAATATTTCATTAAAATATACATTTTTTGTAAAAGGTTAAAACACAGGAAGTATTGCTCCTGTTTTATTTTAAAAACAATTCATTTGAATAATAAATTAATAGTTTAAAAAAACTAAAAAACAGGCTTTTAGAGTTAATCAATCTAACAAGTAAAAAATAATTGTTAACATAAGAATAAAATTACGGACGAGAAAATTAATGCCACTGTTCTAGAAGCGTGGGATGCTCGATATCAATCGTTATAATTTTTCACTAGTTTCATTCCGAAATGCAGAGTTAGTTTAAAAATGTCATACAAAGCACCTCACGCTTTTAGAACAGTGACATTCATTTTCTCGTCAGTCATTTTATTCTTATGTTAACATTTATTTTTTATTTTTTAGATTGATTCACTCTAAAAGCGTGTTTTTTAGTTTTTTTAAACTATTAATTTATTTTTTACTTTTTAGTTAGATTCACTCTAAAAGCGTGTTTTTTTAGTTTTTTTAAACTACTAATTTATTTTTTACTTTTTAGTTTGATTAACTTTAAAAGCCAGTTTTTTTACTTTTTTAAACTATTAATTTATTTACTTTTTAGTTTGATTAACCCTCAAAACATGTTTTTTAGTGTTTTTAAACTATAATATTTAAATGAGGTCCCTGTACGGAGGACTGGTTCTTACAATAATTTAATTGTGAGTAAAACAAAGGATAAATGCGAATATGTCGAGCCAATCAGGATTCGAACATGGAATCTCCTAATCAGGCGTTATCCGTTATCCGCTGTCCCACGTAGGTTTGAATATCTGAAAGATGTCTGTAAATGTTTCTTTGCAGCTTATATAGTGTGTATGAGGAGAAGCAGATCTCCAGGGGAAAAATTAAGCGCCGATCAAGATGACTTTTCAAAGGCTGTGTGTTTTAATCACTAATCCTGGCGATCCTAATCTTGTGAGATAATAAACTTATCAAAATATTTTATTGTCGTCGGTCCTTGATCAGTCTACAACATTTAACTTTAATCGGATCACTTAAAGTAGGGCAAAATCGAGTCCAAAGAGTCAGTTGCATACATACATATGTGGCGGATTTGTAATTGGTTGCGTAGCGTTATTAAAATCCAGACGGCAAAATAAAAGACGATAATCAATTTTCACATTTACAACATCTTTTATTCCATTTCTAACGCCAACTACGTTCTGTTTTCATTCTAGCGGGAAAATTCCCTTCTTAACAGTGAAAGTAGAAGTTATTCAATTCTTACTCCATTTTCCATCAATAGGTGTCGCTACACATACATACATACATACATACAAACAAACAAACAAACAAACAAACATACAGGTGAAACTAATAAAAGTGGATTAAAAAGGGTAGAATAAACCTATAATTAGATGAAGTAAGGAAAAATGGATTGAGACAGCACAGAAAAAATGCAGGATGAAAACAACTGGGATTATGTGGCTGGAAGGAATAACATTATTTCAAATATGCCTGTTCAACTATACGAAAAGAAATCAACCTTACTTGACTATCCATTAAATTTAATTTGTGTGTGTGTTCGTGCCTACGCGCAAGGATACCCCTAGCGGCGAAAAAAAGTGTATGTATGTGCATGCGTCTGCGTGCGCAGAACTCCCAGTGTGTTTAGTGTCGTGCCAGATCGGCAAGAGTGAAACATCACGGCTGCGAGTGGCTGTGACTGTTAAGTTAAATAAATTGTTTGTTAAGTTTTAAAACTGTGGATTATTATTGTGGTGTGTGAGTGTGATTCAAAATATACAGGCCGCTGTGTGCTTCAGTGCAAGAACATTTGGGAGTGCTAGTGTACGAGAGCATTTGGTCCTAATGAGCCGGAGAGTGGTTCAAACAAAGAAAACGGAGTGAGCATTGGAGACAAAAATATGATCGTGTCACAATCAACATTTATTTGATAAATAAGACATTCCAATTTTTCAATAATTGAATAAAAATTCTATAGTTATGAAACAATAGTAGAATATAAAAAAAGGTCATAGAATAAGCATGGAAAATGTAAGGAAAATAAATCAAATGAATGTGATTAAAAATTGAGATTAAAAAAATATTGCAAGAATTATTTAAATGTCCAATTACTTAGGATATGTAGATTATTTTGTACAAATTTTAGCGACTACTAATTATATATAGAAATATAATTAAAAGAAATTAAAAAATAAAAATTAAACCCAAAATTAGGGGAAAAAAAGTTTCAAAATGGAAAAAGCTTATTTTCAATAGCATTCATCAAATAACTATTTTTTCCCCTCTGTATTACAATACAGCTACCATTAATATAATAGATAAGTTGCACTAGATTTAGAATAATATAATTCTTAATTTATAAAATGGGATAAACAAACAAATTAAAAAAAAAATAGAAGGCTATAATGAAACGATGATTAGTTTACAACACGAAATCTTACAATTAACAGCAATAAATTTAGTTACTAAATATAATAACTTAATAATCAACTTACAAATGAATAATTTAAAAACTGCTTACCAATACCTGATAACTAAGCCTAACTCGATTTAGTGCAATGAAATTTTGATTAATAATTAAAACATAAGGCCCAAACAGTATATTTTAAAATGCTAAAATATAAAAATAAAATAACAAAAAGTATATTAATGTAAGAAAAAAAAAAAAAAAAGACTACTTCAACTCTACGGTAAGATAAAGGTGGTAAGTTTGACTAACATCCTCAAACCTTCGGGGAATTCCCTTTCCCTGAGACCTTGCTCTCTGATGGTCTGGAATTTTTAGCAACAAAAGGATAATTCTTTTCTTTAACGTCCATACTTTATTAATCTCATGTATCCTACGTCCATACATGAGATTTTTTAAGACGCATAACCGTCCCGTATGTTACAGTCAAATACTACGTCACACATGAACAGCCAAAATTAACAATGTAAACAGCACGCGTTTCGCCAGAGGAAGCAATCAACGAACGAATCTAGTCTCAAAGACCTAAATCCGCCCAATGAAGGCTCTCTTTCAATTAATATCTATAAACTAAGAAATTTTTTACTTGAATTAACAAAAATGGCATTGTGTTTATTACAGTCAATGGAAAGAAATGCGCCGAAGATAAATAAATGTGCTGTGAAACTACTAGGTATCGATTGTAGTGACCTAGCTGATGAGGAAATTCTTGAATGTGTTTCTAATCATATTGACCCATCTTCAATAGAGGCTCTTGTATATGATTTTTTCAACTCTTTTTACGTATTGTTTTTAAAAGATATCGAATCATCCTGTCGATTAGTTGGAAAAAAATTTAATTTCCAGACTTTTCAAATTAATGTTTTACCACTAATGGATTGTTTTATTGTAGATAATGTTTATCCATACGTGCAACATGATGAACTCCGCGATATTTTTAGGATTTTCGGCAATGTTCTTTCAGTTTCCAATTACCATGCTGTTCCCAACTCATCTAAATTTTCTCACGTGTTGAGTGGAAAACGAGAAATTGTATTTTTATTACCAGCGGAAACGAGTGAAATCAACATTCCAATTAATGTCATCCATGCTCCATATTCATTTCGCATTACGAAATTTTGTTATGCCTGTTTGACGGAAGGGCATTCGATTTTGCATTGCCCAGATATTGAAGACGAAAAAATTTGTAAAGATGAAATAAAAGATGTAGAAAATGGCAGTGATTCAGAATTGGACTCAATTATCAAATCAGAAGATATCTATACGTCTGATAAAGAAGACATCTGCTCTGATATTCACCGTAGGTAAAATATACTGAATTAAGTGAAGTTAAATGTTTTCCTTTTTCTTTTACAAATGATTTAGATTTTAGAGTGCAGGAAATTTGAATGAAACATATGTTAAAATTTTGTGGTCGTAATGGTTATATAATTTATAGTTGTCTGAAAAATTATATTTATATTTGTCTAATTGTGAACACCCCCCAAAAAAAAAAAAAAAAAAAAAAAATTGGCTAGCTTATGATATGATAGATTGCTTTCAAAATACATCACTAATGCAAATTGATTATTTTCAAGTTCAATCCAAGAATAACAAGAAAAATATGTCCTTAGAAGATACCTTGAATATTCTAATACACATAGTGTCCAATTTTTTACATTTTATATATAATGAGTAAAAACTTTTTTTATATTGGGAAAAATAAGTGGCATAGAAGAATTCTAAAAAGGCAAGCTGTTTTCAATGTGTAAATTTCATGATGAATTTTTCATTTAAATTGCATAAATTTCAAAACCAATTTACATATATGTATTTTATTTGAAATGTATAAATTTCAATACTACTTTATTTTATGTGAATTTTTTTTTGAAGTGAATAATATTTGAACTATAAAAGGTATTCATTGGATGGCAAGTTTGGAATATCATTATATTTGACAGTTATTATAATATTTGAATGTGCATGGCTTTTGAGCAGAAACTTATAAAGTAGAATCATTAAGGGTAATCTTTTCTGATGCTGCTATTTTTTATTTTAACAAACTTAACCATTTTATCTCCAATCCTTTATAATGGAATAAATCTACCTATATGTCAGTAGATTTTTTTTTATTTTATTCAAAAATTTTTAAATTTATATAATCAGCAACATTTGTTTTTTTTCCTACAAAATGAGGGTAATGGAAGTATGGATTTATGATAGATACTCATAATTAAGAAAAGTTAAGAAAAATAAAAATAAAAACTATTTAGTAATTTTAAAAGCCATTTAGAATTAAAGAAATGCAGTTATTTTATTCAATTTGTAAATAAAATATATTTAAATAATATAATGTAAGGGAGAAGATTTTAAAGGTCAGTGGAAGGTTTAAATAATAAAGGATATTCTCCCACATGAGATGGACTTTTTATTTGCTCTTAGAGGGATAAGTAATTCAGCTTCGGTATTCTGCAAAGGAACATACTATATTAGTAACCATACTGTTTACTCTTACCTAAAGAAAATCTAAGGATCATCTATAGACAAGTTAGGTTCTTTAAAATAAGTTAGAGTTAAAAAAAAAAGTTGTTGCCTCTTATTTAATCTTTGTTCTATTTATTTTAAGGTGAAATTTTGTTTATCTTTGTCTGCTTTCTATGTTTTGCATAGAATAGAATAGCATATTTGCATAGAATAGCATATTTTAGTATCTTTTTTATTCAAAAATCAAAAATTTTCATTTAAAATATATATTTATGGGGAAAAAAAATATTTTCCTTCTTTAGAAAGTGTTCAGTAACTATTACTATCTAATTTCTTAGTGGCCAGTCCTATGTACTTTTACATGTAGTGATTATTTGAATGTCGAATACCAAAAATGTATTGGTAAATATATTGGCATGTAATTCATCCTATAATTATGCCGTATTTATTTAGTGATCAAAGGAAAGGAATTAAGAAAGTAGCTAGGGGATTCTTTGATGCTTCTCCACCAAACCTAGTTTCGTGCAAAGTTAGCAGACGCCAAAGGCAACTCTGTTTGTTTCTCTAATTACATTAACCTCACTTCCATTCATTCTTAATCTCATTTTTAAATGTGACTTTAAATAGTGTGTATGTTATTACTTATACTCATGTTATCTTAGGCTTAAGCAAATTTAAAAAGTGATAAGGTTTTTATTTTAATATTTAGTGTATTAAACCTAGAATTTATGTATTTCATTACTAAATTAATTCCCAGTTAATTTCCCAGCATTATCATTGAGTATTGTACAATACTAATTTTATTTTGAGTGGTTATCTTGTAAAGGAATGGGGGTTGTCCCCTTTCAGTTTGTAATATTAAAATTTATAAAATAGTAAAATTATTAAATAAAAATGTTAGTGGAAATGAAGTATAAAGTTGTATGGTTATAGAGTTGTCCCTCTTAAATT
>BPLQ01011952.1:0-15151 GCA_021605075.1 Caerostris darwini
CTGACTTGATTGAGTACTGACGCAGCAGCTGAAGATGAAAGCGTCACCGTGATTCGGAAATTACCGCCAATCATGGTGAAGCCAAAAGCCAATTTAAACGACATGTTAAAACTGATTGATACTAAATTTGATGGCGATGTACATATAAAGCTAGCTGGAGAAATGATAAAAATCTTTCCAAATTCCGAGGATCAACATCGAGAGATCACTCGCTTTCTAAATTCTAATGATATAGAGTATTTTGTAATTACTCCTAAATTTCTCCGTCCAATAAAGGCTGTCATCAAGGGTTTGCATCGGGACACAGCTCCGAATGAGATTAAAGCCGCTCTGGCTGATAAAGATTTTAATGTCGAGAAAGTAGTACAGCTAACCAGGACTAGGGATAAGCAGCCTCTCCTTATTTTTCAAATCACATTGCCACGATCGAATAAAAATCAAGAAATTTTTTAAGTAAATCGTCTCCTGTATTTAGCTGTTGTAGTTGAGAAATTCAACAAAAAGCCTGTTACACTTCAGTGTTTCAAGTGTAATTTTTTTCACCACAGTTCAAACAACTGTGGCTTTAAAGCCCGGTGTTTGAAGTGTGGTGAGGAACATTCACATAAGGACTGTAAACTATTTGATAAGCTTGAAATTCCAACTTGCATTAACTGCGGACAGTCGGGAGACACAGCCGCCTGGAGAGGTTGCGCTAAGTTTCCCAAAATAAAAGTTAACTCCACCAAGTACGCCACATACCCAAAACACGTATCAGCCAGACGGGTGACACCAAACTTTTCCTATGCTTCGGCAACGAAAAATCAACAACCATCTCAACAACCAGCCACTACTGCCACCATCAACAATGACTTCTCCCAAAATCAATTGACTCACTTACGGAGCATCGCGGATCAAGCCCCCTTTATCCAAAATGCTTTGCTACTTATGAAAGAATTTGTATCCATTTTCTCGGAATTAAAAAACTCTGGAGAACTTCTCCAACAAATTAGAAACGCGGATAACAAGGTATATAAATTGCAGGTCTTCATTAATGGCCTAGCAACTCAAACAACCCAAGTTCTAAGTTTTTATTTTTACTTTAAAATTATGCAATGTGTTTTACATTTACTATGGGCCTTGAGCCGACTGACAATATTTTTATGTTGCAACTAGGAGGTTTGGTCGCTTCGCGACCAAGATACTCCGTTCACCTACACCGATTCAACAAAAAAAAATATCAGCTCAAAAAAGAAATAAAATTCCAATAAAAATCAGTAACTGAAATTGTTACGCAGGAAATCTTTTAAAAATAAAAATTGCCAAATATAATAAATAGAAACATTTAAAAAGTTTATAAATGAAATTCAGAAATCAACGTAGTATTGAATTACAAGACAGAAAAGTAAGATTTAAAAATTCAATTATAATCAGTTTTACTTTACACGCTATCATTCGCGTTTATGGAGATGAACCATCAAATATTCTAACTTCAAATTCTTTTACTTTCATTTCGTATTCTTCCGAATTGAATATAAAGCTGTCAATTATCAGAACGATATTTAAGTTTGTGATTAAAAAAATCATCTTTCCTGACAAACAATATGCCACACATACTACACTGAAACCGCTTGTTTGCAAAGTGAGTAAGAGAGTGAATATTCTTATTTCCTTCGTGCGAAAAGATTTTTTCACAAAACTCACAAGAAAAAGATTTCTCGCCATTATTACTGCAAGCATGGTGCCGAAGAGCATATTTTTGCGAGAACGTTTTGCTGCATACCTCACAGGAAAACGGTTCCTTTCCGGTATGAACGCTCGCATGTTTACTGAGAGCATCTTTCCGTGAAAACTTTTTACCACATATGTCACAAGAAAACGGTTTCTTTTCGTTATGGATGAGAATATGCCTTTCAAGATCTGTTCGAGTTTGAAATCTCTTACCGCATACATTACATGAAAATCCCTTGTTACGTGGATGTTCAGTAGTACTTGGTTTTACTATCTTCTGTAATTTATAAGCAGGGATTTCATTACAAATTTCTGCAATTTTAGAACTCCATTGAATTTTCCCTTTTAATTTAAGTTTTTCATTGCATTCATTACATTTAAATGGAGTGCTGGTTGAACTATTAGGCAGTTTTTGGACACTTTGATGTTTTTGGAGGAGACTTTCCCACAATATCGACATTGGAAACAGTTTTGAGCTTGCTTCTTCTCAGTGCAAGGGCTTCCATGATATTGCACATTCATTGATGTACTCTTTAAATTAGATGCACAACTCGTGTTTTTCTCTATTCTGTTCGATTTTCTTGTAGTTGCCTTGCATCATATTCTTTTTCTCGGGAGCATGGCCTTTCAAAATCTTGCATGCCACTCTGTCGAGATTCCATATTCATCGATACACTATAATTTTTACTTGTAGGATAATATCTGGTTAGATAGTTGGATGGAACATCCAGAACTTGAGTTGTTGGTGGAAGTTGGTTATAAACGGATAAATTAGGAGAGTGCTGTATCAATGCATAGTTATTTGTGCATGGTTGTAAAACAGGATTTAATGCACTTGTACTGACTGCGGTAGAGAAAGCCATTGCAGGATTTTCGGCACCGGAAGTGCAATCAGAATTTTCAAAGTGTTGAGTTGCCGGAATAAATAAACCTTGTGATGAGTTGAAGTAATCAACGCTTTCACTCTGTACCGTGTTACTCGAAGCGTACCGGACATCCGTACTTAGATACTATGATTTTAGTATTTAGATACTATGATTTTGTATAATATTAATGTAAAGGGATAATATCCTAATGATTGAGCTTTGTGTTTGACTAGAAATATTCTGGCATTCATTAAGCTATAATTTTTTAGATATCCCAAAGTGTTTCACTAAAACTAATTTTCATGCCATAAATGTAAATATAGAAATATATTTTTGTATCATGAAGGTTTGTTTTGGAATGATGTAAATAATAAATTATATAAATTTAATATGAAAAAATAATATTAACAATCAAATAAAAAAAATCTGAGGATTGAAATAAATAAAATTCAGCTGAGAAAAAATTAATTTCAATTTTTATACAATTTGTATCGATAAATTTAACTCCACTAATAAATGAAAATTTAGAAAATATTTTTTTATTATATCTACAAACTATAAGGGTTATTTGTTTATAATTTTTTTTGAAATAAAAAAACTATTTTATTAAAGTAATTCATTTCTGCCACTATAGAAAACTTTTAGGAACAAAATAAGATAAAAATTATTTCAGATTTGAAATTAATCTCCTTTTTTAGTAATTGTTTTATATTAGAAAAAACTATTCAACTTCGATTTATAATGTGGTACTATTGGTTTAAATAAATATTTAAAGTTAAATACTATTTCTAAAATCAAATCTTCACCCTGGAAGAAGCTCTTCTGAAACTGTGACGTCACAAAATCAGCGCTCAGGCCCTGAAGATGAATGAACAATCTCGCCGGCCTCGGTGCAGGCCCGAGGCCTTCTACGCACTGGTAGATTTTTTTTTTCTAAAAAGGGGTGAATAAATCATAATAACATTTCTGAATGGACTCAGTTCCAGTCAGATTTCCCCTCTTCATCTAACTTTTATTGTCTCTAATCTTTATCCTCATTCGTTTCTCAGTCTAAAATACAAACGAGTGTGAAAACAATATTGTTGTATCAGTGTCTATATGTAATTTTCCGAGTCCTTTAAACACATACCTTTGTAAGTATGCTCAGTATTTGCTGAATCTAAAAATGAAGAAAATAGAAATTTGGAAACCACCTTTGGTGTTGAAAAAAACATCTCAAATACCAGCGTCTTAAAATATAGCTTGATGCAGAATATAAATCTTAACAATTTGTATGGTTAAAATAAAATAAATAATTAATTACATTTCATATACAACTAAAATGTACTAAATCTGATTGCAAGCTCTATCACATATAATTAAATATATATATATATATAAATGTAATTTAGTGTTTTAAATTACTGCATAATTTACATTTCACTAAGTAATTTGATTAATAACAACAAATATATAGTTTTACTTTTGTCTGATGAAACACTTAGAAGGTTAAAAAAGGAAGGATTATCTTTTTTTTCAAATGCATATTTTGAAATGTATGAAAACAAATCTTTCTTCTTTTAAAAGTAAAAAAAAAAATCTTATACAGTCTTGAAATGATAGACATACATATGGAATTGTGCTTTAAATGTTAATTAAAAAGACAATAGCAAATATAACAATAACAATAGCAAATATCAATAGCAAAAATTTGTCGGTAGAAAATAATGAATGGATTTTGGTTTTTTTAATAATTTTGTATAGCTAGGATTGCTTTGATATATGTTATGTATATAAATATTTTATTCACATGAAGAAGCTTCTTCATAACTGTCCAATTATGTGCATTTTTTAAATTTGTTTTTAGATTTTATAACTAGTTGATGTTCTCTTTAAGACTAAAATTTGTTCATATTTAAGTCTTTTAGAGAATGTTTGCTGGTGAATTAATTGATTACCTTTTTAGACCTTTATATTTTAAAATTCTTTATATCTGACATACCTATGAAAAAACAAATTCACGCATTTCACTGTTAATCTAATGCCCTAGCTGAAGGAATTTTTTTGTTTTATTACATCAATACAACAAACTATTTATTTTAAGCAATAAAATTATTGAACTTTAAACACCAGTATTCTAGATAATTTACAAAAGGTTTTGATTTCATTCTTTAATGATTACAGAGATGTTGAATCACAGCTTTCTAAAAAATAAAATATTTCTAAAAATGAATTTCATATCACTTACAGATAAGTACCATAAATAGTCCCAAGTTGTTTATGATTGTTTATATTGATAAAAGTAGTAACATAAATATTTTTATAAAATGTGTGGTCACTAATAAGACTGTTTACCCTCCTAAGATTATAAATACTATTGCCGTTATAAAAGCTATAAGAATTAAATTAAAAAATAAATTATAATTACTGAAAAAGTAGTTGCAGTGTAATTAAAATATTAAAATTTTCATTTCTATCAGTTATACATAATGCACCTATTTTTAATTGTTGCCAATTATTTGGTAAATAGACTGCGAGATAAAATAAATATGAATTATAATTTGATGTTTTTATTCTGATTTTATTTGGGGTTTTTTTTTTTTTTTTTTTTGGTAAAATTAAATTTGTTTATATAATTTACATTTCAGACAATAAAAAAAAAAAAAAAACATTTTGTAGAAATCTACCAATTCTTGGTTAATGAAATTTCTTTCATTAACAAAGCATTGAGAGAACAAAATTTGAATAGGCAAGAAATTTTTTTTCTAAAACAACTTGAATACCTAAACTATCACTTTAGTCGAAGAAAAAGAAAGAATTGTTAGAAGTATATCTTATAAAAATGAGGTAAAAATTATCTGGATTTCCCAGAAAAAAAGATTTTAATAAAAATATGAAATAAACTATACGAATGATTGCTATTACAATTTTCATGTGATCATTCATTATATTGTTTTTATTTTTAAACAAGTGACAAAATATTGTAATGGTGCTTTTGGTATCATTTTATGGATCATAGATATTATGTTCTTTTATTTCATGTATTTTTTATTTATAACATCAGACTGCAAATGTAAAATATCAAATAGGAGGTTTTCCTATTTTTTAAAAAAATTTCAGTTATTTACATTTATAAAACATCCAAACTGTTGGAATATTAAAAAAAAAAAAAAAAAAAAAAAAGGATATATTTTATTAAAAAAAAAAAAACGAAATTAATTTACATGAATGGCAATCATTATTTATTTATTAGTATTACACAAGACTAAGGTCATTATATTGAACATCTCAAAGAGAATAACTTTCTTGAAAACTACATATATTTTAAATTATTTGAAAGAAGTCTTAAGCCTGTCTTTTTTAATTATTTTTAATTTCAGCTTTAATACAAATGGATTAAAATGTATAATCTTCCATAAAGAATCCCTGAATTATATAAAGATAACCTTGGATATAAAATAAACATAAGAACAAACATGGTGCAATTATTTTAATCAAATCAAAAATAATAACTAATAGTATGATTCGAATTAATAATGTTAAAATTATATGGTATAAAACAGTATAGTAATAGTATTCAAAATGATAAAATAGTACAATTAATTAAATTTAATATTAGCATGTTAACCGACTTGGCTTGACCATAATACATTTAAAAATATATTGGATGAAATAATCAAAAATTTAAAAAAAAAAAAAAAAATCCTCTTTTTCTTTTTATCATTTATAACTTTCTATAAATGACCTCATTTATGTAATCTTTATTTTTTTTAAATACAATTATAATAAAAAATTAGGAAACTTTTATTTATTTCATTAAACCAATAGTGTTTAATACCTTACTTTATATATAATTTCATGAAATTTGTTGATGAATATTTCTAAAAAAATTTAATATAATATTCTCTGATTATATATATTAATTTTGGTACTTACGTATTAACGGTACCTTGGCGACAGACTTGGCGGTTTTTAAGTGTCGCCAAACTAACAGCTACAGATTTGCTGAGTTTTGACGCCATTTTGTAGTGCTACGAAAATGCATATTTGGGATTTGCCAGAAACAGAACAAGATGCAATTTTATTTTTTCAGGAGCGAAATATTTTACCAAAACAACGAAAATGTCCCAATTCCCATGACATGAAACTTTATTTTGGTGAACGTAAGTTTTGGAAATGCAATTTCAATCAGTGTGTTTATCGCGTGGGACTTAGAAAACTCTGTTTGACTACTTTGTGTTTAAATAAAGTGTTTTTAATTTTGAAATCGTTTTGATTTTAAATGAAGTGTTTTATATATTTTATTATTTGGAATAAAAATATTTTGAAAGCGTTTTGATTTTAAATGAAGTGTTTCATATATATTTTATTATTTGGAACAAAAATTTAAAGTGTAGATTGGCGCCACTTAAAAACCGCCAAATTTGTAGCTGCGGTTGGCGCGTGTGCTCTTTATTGGCGCAACTGTCGCCAAGGTACCGTTAATACGTAAGTACCTTAATTTTTTATGATTGATGCATAATTCTAACATCTATACTATAATACAATGGTTAAAATCTAGGATCCTGTACCCTTTGTGCCAAACACATCGCCAAGTTGCCAAGTCGGTAAGTAAGCATAGAAATGAATGGGCCAGGTAGTTTGCGCGGTAAAATAATATTACGCCAAAATCCTTTACTGTGTTGCCAAATCGCCAAGTAAACAGACAAAAAGGTTGCCTAGGTTCGGTGTCATTGTAAAGTGCTATTTCGCCAAAATTTATAGTCAAACAGTGTTTTTACGCCAACATTAGCAGCCAAATAGCTATTAAGTCAAAGTTTATTCCTGAAAAGGCTTTGAAGCCAAAGTTTATCGCTTTAACGCCAAATATTATCACTATCCTTTATCGCTTTATAGCCATTTTTCACTAAGCAAATTTTGTTATATAACTTCTTTTAAGCCAAAAAATGTTTTATCGCCAATATTTATCGCTTTATAGCCAAATTGTTTCACTAAGTGAATCTTGTTTTTTGAGGCGCTTTTACGCCAAAAGTTGTTGCTTTATCGCCAATATTTATCACTTTATAGCCAAATTGTTTCAATAAGTGAATCTTGTTTTTTGAGGCGCTTTTACGCCAAAAGTTGATGCTTTATCGCCAAATTTTTATCACTAAAATTTTTTTATCTCTGGAATACTTTTGCGCCAAATGAAACCGCTTTTACGCCGAAATTTAGCGCTATTATGCCAAGAAAATTATATCTAAAATGCCTTTACGCCAATTTATATCGCTTTATCGCCAAATTTTTACCACTATTATGTCAACTTTTTAATGTTTTCTTTTTACGCCACATATTGCCGCTTTAACGCCAAAATATATCCTTATTTTGTCAACATTTTATTGCTAAATTGCTTTCACACCAAATTAAATCGCTTTATCGCCAAATTATTATGTGGAATTTTATTTTGCTAAGCCAAATTATTATGTGGAATTTATTTTGCTAAGTCACGAAAAAGTATCGTTTAAACAAAGATAGTAATCGCTGTTAATTGATAAAATTTCGATACGATAAAATTTCAGCAAAGTTATTCGCCAATTCTTTTTTTTTTTTTTTTTTTTGTAATGTCAAAAAATAAGTCATGTTCTTTATGAATGATAAATTAATATTAACAAAAGACAAAAAAGAAGAAAAATCTAGAGAATAACTTACCTTTTATTGTGGTATGTCCTTCCTCTGTGGTGGAAATAAACATTTTATTCCATTGGTGAAATCAAAAATGATTTTGAGGATGACACATTTGTGTTGGCGCCGCCACATGCACTCTGCCAGATAATTATCAAATGTTCCGGACACATTATTTTATTAATATTAATTTATTTTAATTATTAAAAATTTAAATTGTAAGTTTTAATTGCTAAAGCTTCAAATATTCCGAGCGAATTCTAATTACGGTTGTCACAAAATCCTAACTAAACGAACATCTTTAAAAAGGAAATTAATTATTTAAGAATAAAATATAAGTTATTATTAAATAAAAAAAATCGTTTTTCTTGTTTGTTTCTTACTTTCCTGTGTGGCAACTTCATAAATATTATTTATGTTCTGAATCAGTGACCGACGTACGTTGTAAGAATAAGTTCGGAATAATCAGTAATTTATTGGAATACTTATTTAAAAGAATATATATTTCTGTTCTTATTTACTGCAAATAAGAATTCTGCAAATAATAATATAATCCCGATAACAATAAATAGTCATTATATTGTTTGGAAAATGAAGCTACGAATTCCTCTAATTATAGTATTGCAACCCTAAAGAATTTGGCGGAAAATTGGCGAAATATTCAGGGTTGCAAGATTGGCGACTTTCTCAGGGGTACAGTATCCTAGATTTTAACCAATACAATCAATAAATATAAAAATATTTCACGATTTTGCTACGCCTTTTAACAAAACATTTAAAAATACAATAGCAATATTCATTACAAATATTGTAAGTGTTAATAAAGGATTTAAATAAACAAGAAAAATATTTAATTAGGCTGTGATTGATAAATATAAAAAAACATTAAGATTAATGTTACTCTTACAATAAGGACAACAGAAAAAGAAGCTTCTATAACAAAATAAAAGAAGTATTTATTTAACATTGATAGTTTTTCTCTTTAAAATAATTGGAACTATTACTCCAACTGAAATTTTTTAATTAGATTGTTTGCGATATTTCTTTATGGTTAACTGCTAGAGCCACCTATAGCCCCAAAGATGACCATAATAAAATTTAAATTAATTTATTTATTTAACACGCAGTCGTAATATTTCTGAAAAATATTTTTTCTATATTGATTCTGTCCTATGCTTGTTTTTGTCTGTGTATCATAACCGTGAACAGATGTTGTATATATTTTTCTATATAAATATATTAAATATTGCCAGCTTAATACTGATAAGCAATTCTATACACAAGTTCTATAGTAGCATTGAATTTCTCGCAATTTCTATAGCAGCCTGATAGCCAATATGCTAGCGCTCTGGTCTTTAGTATC
Organism: Caerostris darwini; assembly: GCA_021605075.1. Classification (NCBI taxonomy): domain Eukaryota; kingdom Metazoa; phylum Arthropoda; class Arachnida; order Araneae; family Araneidae; genus Caerostris; species Caerostris darwini. The sequence continues at coordinate 9,580 of BPLQ01011952.1, forward strand.
ACAGGCTGGCTCAATGTTCGAATTGTGGTGGTGTCATGGATGTTCGTGAGTGATTCAAAATTCACGTTAAATTGTTGGTCCTTCTCTAATTAGCCTAAAGGGGTCACAAAAGTACCGTAGAACGACAAATTAAATCTTGCAGTTACTATTGTGTGTAAAATCAACAGGATATTTATTCCTAAGGGTTGTGAAAGCATTTTACAAGCTCTAGTACAACAGACGACTTTACAACATAATATTTGTACACCAAATTTAATGCTATCAATTTGTCTTACGGCTTGCTAATCTCTGAACGTATCTTTCATCAACAGACGATATTACAACATAATTGTTTGTGCACCGATCTTATCGTTTACAATTTGAACTCTGGAAACTCAAGTTGTCGGAACAAATTCAAATATTCTGCTGCAATAGTTGCATGTCATATGCAAAACGCTAGTAGTGTTATTACTACGGCAAGCTAACAACACCCGATTCTAATAAACACATGATTGTCCTATCATCAAACAATTTTAAATACAGACAACATTATGAAACATCAGAATTCTTCCTAAATTTTGTTATTTATACTAATTATTTCTTTTAAAATAGTGGTAGTATATCAAAAGAATTTTTTTTTTAGATTATCATTTCAAGAAAGTGGCCTTTTTTTTATAAGTGGCGTTGTTGGACAGGCTGGGTTTCAACATATTTACATATCAGTCTGTTGCATGCCGTGATCTGGGCGCTGGCAGCATTAATACTACAGCAGTACTAGCAATACAGGATTTTACTCTAACAGGGTACCAGATCATCAGGCATGTTTCAAGACAGCAATCTCCAATAAATGCATCATGCAAAATACTTTCAACCAATTATTCTTCTGATATAAATAAATGTTTTAAAAATATGCTAGTAAAGAATAAGAATTATAAAGATTAATATTTCACCAAAGTGAAAAATTACGTTTTTCAATAGATGGCGTTGTTTGCAACTCGGGGATCGATATTGACAGCCCGTATTTCGTTGTCATGGTTACAAACGAAAATCTTGTTTCCAAGTGTGTATGCGACGTAGGTATTATCTAATTCAAAAATTATATTAAGGAAAAGAGATTAGCAAAACTTGCAGCAATCAAGAATCCCCTTAGACATTCATCGTCAACTAACACTTACCATGACTTCTTTTCATAGTAAATGAAAAGTTTTGAGAACTGAACAACTCTTCGGTTGCCTAGCAACCACGATGGATGACGTTCAGCGTCGCGTTACTGTGGCAACAGCAGCGATAATTTGATCTGGTATATGTGATGCATCTCGTATTGTTTTAATTGTAAACAATCTTCATTACATAAAAACACCTTCAACGTATAGTGCTACCAAATCAGGACTTTCCTGGGTCCATATAATATGATTGACCTTATTTAATGTTTCTTTGAGAAACTGAAATGGAGAGCTTGTTGCAAATAATCTTAAAATAGTAACTTTTGCATTTAATCCCTACATGTTAAAAATTTAAAACAAATGAGAAATATAAGCAATCCTACAATATTAATTTTAAGAACAGAATTTTTTCTTGAAGTAAAATAGATATTATTATAAATTAAAATAACGAATGGTATTTAAAAGATATTTTTTTTTTGTAAAGATCTAATGTAATCGATATTTTTTTTTAAACTATTGTTGCTTTTGAACCTTATAATAATCTTCTTTATTACAAAATGTAGAAATTTTAAACGTTTGAAAATGTATATGCATTGAAAACATTATTTTTTCATTGAAATACTTCATATTTAAATTTTTCAATTATTTAAAATAAAAACAAGAATTCTATTGTTTCTGTACAAAATGTTGGTTTTTTAAAAAAAAATTTCACAACAATAATAGAAGTCTAGTTTTTAATTTCATGTTATAAAAACATTTTGAATATATATTTAAATATTAGTTAAAACCCTACTTGGAAGGAATTTGTAAAAGTATATTTCTTTAATATATTTTTCTTACTTTGTCCATTTTTTAACATTCATAATTGACAGTTTACGTCATTGTGGCGGTGCAGCGATCTACCCTTTAAAATCAGTGTGAGTCTACAATGAATCCTTCTTCGATATTACTATATATTCTAATATTCTATATACTATATATTCATTATATCTCCCAAATCGACTTGCACTTATTAAGCAAATATATTATAAAATAAAATAAAAAATAAAATAAAAGGAACCCTTCTCAAACTGAAATTTTCTAACTGGATTGTTTGCCATCTGTCGTTCTGGTGGACTGCTAGCGCCACCTGTGGAATAGGAAATGCAAATTTAAACTAGATAATGCACGGCAACGCAGTCGAAAAGTTTCTGAAATATGTTTTGTCTTTACAAATGTCTCTCCTATGCTTATTTTGAACATGTGTGTTGACACCATGAATGCTCGTGAACCCGTATTTAAAATAACAAATGTTTAAACTCATGGGTGTCTCCTTATTGAAGTGATATCATCTTAAATGTTAGAAAAGTTCATGATACAAATAAAATGTCCCCCAACGTGAGACTGCGTGCGAAGAAACACAGCCTTCCATGTCCGATAGAAAATAAGTATCATTTTTAACAAAATCTAATGTATGAATATCTTTATTTTGTCGATCATTATATTTTTGATTACAAATTTATCCTGAATCGAATAAATTCTGGTCAACTGCTAGCGCCTCCTATAACACTAAAGATGACCATAATAAAATTTAAACTAGTTAATGCAATGACGTGCAGCTGTAATACATATTTATGAAAAATATTTTTTCTATATAAAAGTCTGTTCTATGCTTCTTTTGAGCCTGTGTATCGTATTATGATGATGATTCGAGTTTTGGTGAAGCTCCGTGGCTGCGCAGCAGCCGTTAGCTTCTATCTTGGATCGTCCATTGGAAAGAGCATTGCTGGGGAAAGAAAGTGGTAAAGACTTAAAGGAATCTTGCCCAAATACTAAAAAAAAAAAAAAAAAAAAAAGTTTAATACAGTGAGGTTTTTTTTTTAAATTTTATTATTATTATTTTAATAATAAGTGATGAAAGTAATTAAAATATATGGGAGAGAATTAAAATGAAATGAACGAGAAACTGAAAGAGCACAAAAAGGAAGTTGCATACACTGGGTAGAGAGATTGGAAAAGAAATAAAACAGAAATGATTAAATCGTTGGCAGGGGGAGAACGAATCGCTAGATAGTGTTGAGATCTTGACAGAATAAACGACAATAAACAACCTGAAGCGCGGTCCAAGAGACTGCAAGAGCGGACTGGGAAAAAGTGAAAGCAAATCGAGGTCAGCGCTAGTCGGAACGGTGGCGCGGGGAAAATAAACAACTCAAGTAGAATCAAGTAGGAGAGAGGTGCGTGGGCGTTTCGGGTTCTTCGGATTAGTGATATCATAGGTGGGAAGACTTTTGAGAAGCTCATTATCAATGTTTGGGATATTGGAGGAAAAACCTGTGTATCGTAACTGTGAACCGGTGTTTAAAATAAATTTGTTTGCCTCCTTATTGAAGTGATATTTCTAAATATTTGAAAAGTCCATGATGAAAATTAATTATTATTTGCATCATGGACTTTTATTAAATTATGTTTTTTTTTTATGTTCATTATTTTTTTTTTTATTTTCATTATTTTTTTTTTATGTTTATTATTTTGTTTGAATTTTGCAATTATTTAAAATAAAAACAAGACTTCTATTGTTTTTGTACAAAATGTTGTTTTTTTTTAAAATTTCACAACAATATTAGAAGCCTAATTTTTATTTTCATGTTATAAATTGAATTTCCCTGTCTAAGCTTAATCCAATAGACTGATAAAAATTACGTTTTTGCTCAACAGTAAAATAACATTGCAATAATACTGTAGTTTTTAATTTTTCAGATTAAAATATTTTACCATTTCAAACTAGAACTAATCCCAGTTATTCAATATTGAGTGACAATAATTTATTTACTTAGAAATGCAAACCATTGCATAATGCGAACATATTTAACCCAGAAAAAATTTAAACCGAATATGAATTGAAAAGTTTCCCAAAATTAGGTTAAAACTTAATGATAGCATTTCTTATTTAAGAAAAATAAATATTATTAAAAAAAAACAATAATTATTTATTGAAAAAAAATATTACATTTAATTACTTACGTTAATTGAAAAGCGTTAACTCCTGACAAAAACTTTGCTGCTCAGTTAATCTTCAGATGTGACAACATTGCAATGATCAAGCCCACTAACCGTTTGCTTTCCCTAATAAGTATAAATAATATAAATATGCAGGTAACACTTTATTTAATTAAACATGGGTTACCCATTTGATAGGCACCCTTATGAACAGATCCTTAGAATTAAGAAATCCAGCGCGGAAGCTCGCCAATTGGCGAAATTTAAATATCTTTATTTGTAAAAAAGAGTGGTAGTGAAGCATAAAAATTTTATTTAAAGTTCCGAATCGATGAAAACTGTGCTTATTAAAATATCAAATACTTTTTAAAATAAAAATTACGTATAATTTTTTTTTGTTCTACGGAATATTTAAGAGAATATAATATGAATATGCCTTGCCTACCCTTCCGCCCCCCGCCCCCACTATAAAATAACAGAGTGCAGGGATGATAACCAACACGAAAATGCATTTCTTGCCACAACACTTCCTTTGTCCTTTTGTATCTCTTCCTCTTCTCAGTACCGATGGTGGTTTTACATTTCAAGTCATTACGGGTCCTATATTAATCTTTTTTTATTGTTCCTTCTCCCCATTTTTTTCTGGGAATTCCTAGTGTTTGATATTCATTCCTACTCTGCGTTCTCAAGGTCAACCCCCACCTCCCCCTGAGGTATCATTCCATCTATTGATTTGGATTTTTACTTCGGTTCTTTACAATCCTATAATTTATATTTTTTATAATCCCTCTTTCATTTACATAATTTTTTAATTGCTGTTTCTGACATCCTACTTTTAATTTGATTTTGAGTAGAGCGCACAGGTACTCGACCTGTATTCAATCCAAGTAAAAGGCGCTGAAGCAAATAAAACTCCTCCTCTACCATTGCTTCCTAGTAGAGGAGGTGTGTTATGTATTTTTTAGTAAAATATTCATTCATACAATGAAGCGAACTACCAACCGGGGGACGACACGTCAGGGATCACATTTTCTTATAGTACGCCTATTGTCCACTAGTCGTTTACTGGGGATATTGACAAGATATGATTGGAGATGGATCGGGAGGGATGGGTTATAAATATTGAAAAATTTATCATTTAGGTTCATTTCTACTATTTTGTTAACGAAGCAAGTAGTGAGATCTTTTTTTGTTTGAAATAACCATCATCTACAATTAAAGCAAGATTTTTTACTAGAATGCATCCATCGCTTTATTACTTTCTTGTTATTCGTGGCATACCATCCTTGAATCAGAGGAGACCACGTTAAAGTTTATGCAGGAGGTGGGTTTAATTCCCCAGTATGAGTTCGCCATGCCCTGCTTGTCCTGTTTGCGGAGCGGAAACCAGAGTTAATAAAGCGCCAGAGAGAAAATTAGGTTTCCGTTATGTCTGCTCGACACGCCGTACG
>BPLQ01011954.1:0-23390 GCA_021605075.1 Caerostris darwini
GAAAATATAATCCAGTCTATTACTTCAAAAATGCCAATTGCACTTGTTTTGTGTTTACTTGGAAAACAATTATAATTAAATGAGAAAGTCGAGAACTATATAAGGCATCTGAAAAGTGATTTTGGTACCTTGGATTAAGTTTGCTGTATCCTAAGCTTCACTATGAGATCCCTATTCTTTTTGGTTTTACTTGTAGCTATTATTTCAATGGGTATGTGTTTCATATCATTTTCCATTTACTTTGCATAATCCATTTATTTTGTCTCTGTTCCGTTACTTTGTCTTTGTCACATTTTGAAGCAAGATTAATTGCGTATATGACACTAATTCAAAACAATTAATCAGTAATTGTAAGCATACAATAAATCTGTATAATTACTTCCGAAGGCAATAATGTAGTACTTCTTTTCTGATTATTACTCAAAGATATAATTAATTGAGGCATATTTTTTCAGAAATGTTTATGTTGTTTATATGTTTGGAGTACTGGAAATATCATATCTAATGTTATCTTATAATTAATATTATTCTTATAAATGTTCAAAATTCGAGTATAACACACAAATTAACTTCTTTATGAGCAGAGTATTAATAATGATAAAGAAAAACTTAATTTTTATGTGAAAATGATGCTGATTAGATTTGTACTGAGCTCGTGTGCAAACTACAACATAGAAAAGATGTTTAAGGGTTTTCATAGCGACAATCAGGCTACCTAATAAATCGCGTACCATATTAAGGCCAAATGTCGCATGCAGGGATGGTTGAATAAATGAAACTATCCTGTCGTAAAACAATATTTTCCACAAAACAACAATGATTTATCAATAGTTTATAAAAAGTATTAACAACTGAATCAAACTGCGAATTTCTAATTTATACAATTCTATTTTTAGCTATGGCAGGTACCCATCGTAAGTGTATTTTTTTGTAACTCTTTAAATATTTTACTGACTACAAATATACATTATATATTATTTAATTGTGAAGTTTAAATTATAAATTATATTTAATAGAGAATGTAAAAATGGGAAATTAGAATTTTGCTGGCCAATTGTCATTATGCCTATATATATATATATTCTTGATAGATATATTGAGATGTTTTCGATGTTTTTTCCCGCCAAAAGAAAATGGAGAAAAAAATTCTAAATGTGATAGTCGTGGAATTCTATCAATATTTTAACTTTCCAAATAAAAAATTGTTAATAATTATTTAACTAAATATTGTTTACTTAAATATTTCGATATTCTTAAAAGCCACACTATTTATTAAAATTACTTTAACAATTATCCATAATGAATAATGTTGTTGAGATTATTAAACTTCAATATCAATTTAAATAGTGCGATCTAAATATTCATATGTAATTAAAGTTTTTCACCCAACATCTTTATTACTTTCTTTAAAACTTTTATGTGAATTCAATGAATTATTTTACAAAGATATGTATATTGATTTTATTGTTAGCAGTTCTGTTTAAAGAAAAATGGTAATTCATTGGTGTATTCTACCAAATTGAAATCAATTCTTTTAAAGAAGCTGAATTTCATTGAGGAATTAACGTTCAAAAATTAATTTTAGCTTTTGTGATTCAAAGAGTAAACTCTACTGATGCCAAATAACATTTAAAAAGAGTTAGGAAATCATAAGAAATTATATAAATAACAAGTAATTTAAGTCTCCTCAACAGCAATATTATCTATAAATGGCATTTTAAATATCAACCCTTTTTTTTCGCATTTAAAAATGATTGAATCACCCTATCATTTAAGTACAAATGAGTTTTGTATTTGCTTATTTCTGAGAAATATTTTCCAAAAAAATAATAATATTTTTCTTTCTTGAGTGTGAAGAACGGGATATCAATTGTACACCTGTTTAATCTATCTTTATATAATCTATTTCGTATAAGAGTTCATTTGTATAATTTCATTCATGTAATAATGTTTAATGTTTTATGCTAAATGATGCACGATGAAATATATATAATAAAAATTTGACAAAATGTTTTTTCAGATTACGTTAAAGAAGGAGGAGGTAAGTAAATTATAATGATTCAGAACCAAAAATATTTTAAAATAATTTTATATTTATTCGATAATAATTCATTCGGCGAATGAATTATACAATATATATATATATATATATATACAATTTGAATTATATATATATACATTGTTTTACTAATGCTTTTTGAATATTTACTACTTTAATTAGATTAGTAAATTTCTAAACGCCATTAAAATTATTATAAATGTTCAATACTATTTACATTAAATTATCCAGACCTTACTAATTAGCATCATCTTTTTTAAATTCTTATACAGTTTAAAAAAATTATTAATATAAAAAATGTATCAAATATTACCCATATAAAAGTAATGCTGAATAAATATCTTGCAAAAGTAATTCTGAAAAATAACAAAAAATATTTAGCAAAGACAAAAAAATAATAAATTTTATTGAGCATATAAAATGATTTATATTCCTTTTTAGTGTAGCTATGCTTGAACTTAAATTAGAGTAATTATTAATTAATTACTAATTTGTTATTATTTTTATGATTTTTTCTTTCCTAATCTAACAGACAGAAGCTCCGGAAGTTATATACATTTAAATTACTGTAATCACAAAATTAATTTCTTTTTAACGTAATTATTTTTTCAAATTTAAAATTTCTAAAATTTTAAAAGTACATAATGATGCCATAAAACGTGTTCTCAAAGAATGTGATTTGGTCATGTAAAATTCAATGCATCAATTTTTATCAGAATGTTTTTAAATAATCATCAATTTTTCAAACTAATTTTTTTTAATACAGATCACGGTCACGGTAAGTTGAAATATTTTTAACTGTGCATTTTCTTGGTATTTATACACGAGCCTCAATAAAAATTAAATTGTAATACGTATTTAATGTTTAAATAATATATTTGACTGAATTAATTAAATTTTCAATCATTGGCATGTTTTTAAAAATTTCTAGATAAATTCTATTTTTGGTATTTGATAATTAATTTTCGATAAAGGCTCTAAATTAAGCTGTAAAATAAGTTAGATAACATGAAGATGAATTTATTTTAAAAATTATGCTTTTTTTTTTTTTTTTTTTTTTTTACAATTAAACACAAAAATTCATTTATTTCAAGATCTAATATTTTTATTAATGATATAAAATAAACATAACAATATTATATGACAAAAACTCCCAGAAATATTAATTTAATTAACATATTCTGTAAATTAAAATGATATTTGCAAGTTAAACATTTTAACTTTATGTAAGTTTCTTTTTACTATTGTTTAACCTGATTAGAATGGAAACACTGAATTAAGCTTGTAATGCTTAAACTGTAAAATAACGTAAAGATGGAAAAAAAAAATTAAGTTATGTTGTTATTCTTTTTCAATTATATTCTAAAATGGATTTAAATTAAGCATTTAATATTTTATTAATGATATAAAGCAAACATCACAATATTAAATTTAAAAAAAAAAAACCCAGAGTAATATTAATTGAAGGAAAATGTTGTGTAATTCATAATAATATCGGTATGATGTGCATTTAATGCTTAAGTAATTTTTTTAATTATTGATTAACCTCATTAGAATGAAAAGCGTTAAATTAGTAATATATATTGAGATATTCGAAACAATTCCGTATAATTTTTTTTTGTTATCTTTAAAATTGAAAACAAAGGGGAGGGAAAGCATCTTTTTAAATAAATAATCCAAAATTTGATATTATAAAACAGTGTCTGGAAATCTGCAAAATTTTAATTTAAATTCTGAAAGAAAATTAAAATTAATATTGAGAGATTAATATAAAATTAATATTGCAATATGCTTTCTATATTTTCCAAAGGCTGTGTTGATACCGGAAATCAATAACGTCAGGCAAAAATGTTCTACAAATATTTCATAGGAGACAAAAACATTATTGTCAAACTACTATTATACAGAAATGCATTGAAACCAAAAAAAAAAAATAAATAAATAAAATAACAAGATATATATTATTTAAAAAACTGAAATATTGAATGTCATATTTGTAATATATAATTCCTCGCTGTATTATATAAATATAGGCTTCTTATGATAAAAATAGGAATTTTACAATAATTTTCGTTATTTAAATTCCCATTATTAATTTAATGATCTTTTCTTTTTACAATGAAACAGGCCACAACGGTGGAGGAAGTAAGTAATATATTTCTACAATGTCTTATTAAAAAAAAATATAACTTATATTTTTCAATTGTATTCTTTAGTATGTTCTTAAATCAGTATCATTTAACATAAACATTAAAATTAAGACTTAACATTAAAATTTAACTTCATTAAACTTAAACTTAAAATTTACTTAACTTAACATTAAAATTTAAAATATATTATAATTATTTTTGAATTCAATATACAATTGTGGTATGAAATATAATAATAATGTGTGTATTACGAAAATTGAAGGAAAATTCTATTTAAATTTATAGTAAAACACAATGCTTCGTTCAATAAAAAACGTGCTTGAATTACTGAACCTTCAAGAGTGATACATATTTCTAAAACTGAAAATTGAAAATAATTAAATTATTTAATTTATAGTGATGAATTTCTCATTAAAAATTTCATAATAAGACAAAGAGAGATCTTGAATACAAAATAACTTCAGTATAAATTCGATAAATATGTGATAAATCATGGAAGATAACCATTTTTTACAATACAAAAGTTTCAAATGAATAAAAAATGTATTCGTTTAAAAATTAATCCGCACAAATTTTAAAATAATTGATATAGTTATAATTAAAGTAACAATATACACTTATTTTTTTTTAAATTTTGAATCTCTGAAGTATTTTGAGCAGTTCATACATTATACATAGGAAATATTCAGATAATATTTATGATCTATATAGTTATATATATATATATATATATAGTTATAAATATTATCTAATATCTAATATTTATTTATTCAATTATTCTATTTTATGGTTCAACGTTTATTACTTCTTAACTGTTTCAGTGACAATTTAGTTAAAAAGATAAGTTAATAAGTTATACAAGTTAAAAAGACAAGTTATCACTTTAAATTAAAAAGAACATGGAGTTTTTTTCCAATAAAAATTAATTTGCAATAAGTTCAAATATTTCTGAAATTAGTGTTTTATATAAATATTGTAATTTTATTTAATTCTATAAATTCCCATTTTACAGGTATTTTTGATGCTGCTGCAAGTGTTGCCAACGGAATTCTCGGATAACGGAAGACCCGGATAAAATAATGCATATCAATATGTCAAACTTTTAGAATAAAATATTATTTTCAATTGATGTTTTTAAGATATTTTCATTAAAAGGGTTTCTTCTTCATATTACAATACAAATTCATGTATACTACAAAGCATCAAATCAAAACTACCTATTAACGGGAATTTATAATAATATAGATTATAAAAGAAATAAATCTAAAGATGGGAATTCTATTCTCTAATAATTGTAGACTTCTTTTAATTAAATAACTATATTTTCAATTCAAGGGAGACTAGCGTCTGTCAATTCTCTTGCATATAAATTCAGGAAACACACAGAAAAAAAAATTAATATAAATTACGCACACAATCAACAAGTTCCTTTTAATTCAGTAAAAAAATTAACTGTATAAAAAAACAGGCACATTCTACTATCAAGGGCAATGAACAGCAGACGGTAGTGTAATTGAATATTGAGGAGATCCCTTCAATAAATTTTCGTTCTTTTTTGAAATTTAAAGTCTTTTTAAATGGTTTACTAAATTTGCTACCAATAAATCAACCGATATTTAGGGGTACATAAAGAGCGTATTTCATAAATTATTATTATATTTTAATTTGTTTTTGAGTATTATGCGTAGTTCTTTGTTAGTTTTCCAATTTTATTTCCCACTTTTTGGAGATTCGTTATGTTCCACAGGTTAATTTGTTAAATTGACTAAAGTATAGTAAAAATTGTTAATTGTCGAATTTGACCAAACATCAATAAAAATAACATACAAAATCAATCCAAACTAAAATTATTGACTCAAACAAGTTGAACCCATTTAAAAGTTTTTGCTAAAAATGGAATAAACACAAAATGCCCCGACAGAATTTAAGAGAAAAACAAAGCAAAATATTCCGGGTAATATTATATATATTGCAGTTTTATAACAGCATTAATACTCTTCAAAAATACAGTCATGTCCATAAATTAAGTATAATGAAGTTCAGGCAAAGAAAGAGACAGAAGCAAAACAAATTTGACTTATTTGGAAAGTCTCTTTATTAAACAAAAGGTAAAGAGCAATAAAGATGTTATATGTTTGACATAATTAATGAAAATTGCGATTTATACTCCCTGGAGCATATTTCAAGAAAGAACCTATTTACAAAAAACAATATAACATGGTTAGTATGATTGGGGAATATTACACCACTCATCAAGCAATGCCCTCCGAAATTCCGGTTGACAGGTGGGAGGGGGTTGACGGGCCGCAATTCGTCGGCCAAGCATATCCCACACATGCTCTATTGGATTCATGTCCGGTGAGTATGCTGGCCAATCCATAAAGGTGATATCCTCCAATTGAAGGAATTCGTCTACAATGTTTGCACGGTGAGGATGGGCGTTGTCATCCATAAACCGAAATTCAGCACCCATGGCGCCCCGAAACAAACGTACATGTTCTTCCATAATTAAATCCCGATAGATGTGGCCTGTCATCGTGGTCATCAGGTCAGTTGTGGAACCAAGAATAATTCCTCCCTAAACGAGCCATCCTGCACCACCGTAACGGTGTGGTTCAATGATGTTCTCTTGGTGGTAACGGGTACCTGGCGCTCTCCGTATGAAAGTCCGGCGAGAATCAGACTGCAAACTAAACCTGGACTCGTCGGAAAACATCACACCAGACCACTGTTGCGGTGTCCACAATGCATGCTGTCTACTCCTGGTTAATCACAGGCGACAGTGAGTTAATCATATGTAGAACACATCTGACAGGCCTACGAGCATATAGACCAATGTGCCCTAAGCGTCTGTACACGGTCTGCCTTGAAACTGTCGTACCGGTAGCTGAAGAGAGCTGACGAGACAGGTCTGATGCTGTGCTCCGTCTGTTTCTTTCGACAGTAACTGCTAAATACCGGTCCTCATTTGGCGTTGTAACTCGGTTGCGATTTGGTTTCCTCTCTGGTGGTTTCCTGTAATTTGCATATTCTTCTTTAAGATGTGTGTGATAATTCTACAGGTGAAATTTTTATTTTAGAGTTCAATTTCTGTGTGATTCTGAATTATCCTTAATTTATGGACATGAGTGCATATCAAGATTTTAAATATTGTTTTCTTCTGGAATTTTTGAAGTAAATTTGTGAAGCACGCGCATTTTTTATTAGTTTCCAATATCTTAAACTTATGAGAATCGCATTTTATACACAATAATGTATCAAAAAGGCTATTTAATATTAAAACACTTTTTGTTGTGCTATACCATGAGTTATAATATATAATAACAAAACTTGATTTGTAAGTATAACTTCACAATCTGATGCGAATTACCTGTGGTTTATACGATAACGGTCTTTTCTATAAAAAAATAACGCGTATGAATTATAAAACCCTCAGTAAACTACAGTATTTGTTTTTGATGAAAACTAATATTAAGTGTTTTGATTTGTTCATCTCGTTTGCTTTATTACTCATCAAAAGCACACGGTGGCTTTTACTTTTTACTTTTATCTACTCAGATGTATTAAAGTAATCTCAAGTAATTTTCATTATTTTTTTTATACTACTCTTAGAAATCTAGTAATCTTTCTCTGTTACTCTACCAATCTTGTTAAAAAGTGTTTTAATGTAAAATAGCATTTTTGATGTATTATTGTGTATAAAATATTATTTTGTATGTTTAAGATAATGGAAATCACTTAAAATAGTTTTTAAGATCTATGAGGAACACCTATGACACAAATAAATTTCGGAGCCTCGGTAATCTTATATATACTACGACACACGGAGCATAATACTACATTACCAACAATTGCATCGTATATAGATATGAACTGACATGAGCTTTTAATGTTTATTTAAAGAGGTAAAAATATATTTTTTTAGGAAATACTTCAAAAAGAGCTGTTGATTGTTGTATAATCTTAATGTTTTAATAATTGCGTTAGATAAATTATATCGGTTTTTTCATAAGGTTGTATAATTGCGCAATAAAACTGTTTGCTACTGTTCGCAAATTTTATAAGTAGGTAAACAAAAATAGTCTCCTAAAATAATAACCTAACATAAAACATAAGAAATCATAATTTAATATTTTTTTGTTTAAAATAGCACTGCTTATAATCATTACGTCTAAAATATAACTTATTATGGCATACATTTCATTTTATAAATTAAACTCAGAAATAATAGAGACATACATTTTACAGTAACTCAGTGTGCTGCACAAATTTAATTAAAAATGTTCTGGCGGAAAACAATATTTAAATACTAAATATACTTTATTTTAAATATTCATTATTTGTTTCGTAGAATCAATAAGCATTTTACTTAAAATTCACGGAACTCATTTATATTATTATTAACCTGCTAAATATAATTTTTTATCAATTAAATTGTTTTATGTGGATAAATTCTATAAATTAATTGAGAAATTTGGATGAATATTTTGCACTTATTGTTAGTTATTTCATCTTATAATATAGAGAATTATTATATCTATATTAATTATCGATTTACTTATTCTTTTCTTAATCTACAGTTTCTTATCCTTATATTTATTTGATTTATAGGGGGGCAGGCATTTATAGGCATTGTTACTCCACGTCCGTGGCTTAACATCAAATTACACGCGCTCCCTGGGTAATGCAAAGTGAGTAATGTCTGTGCAGCACTTGCCTTAAGGCATCAAAGACAACTGTCTAAGTGGTTGCCAGCTGCATTAGAACGAAAAAAAAATTTGATTTATGTAATAATAATATTAAATAAATTAACACAAGTAAATTTAAGACTTGAAATAAAAGTGCATCCCTGAATATAATAAAATGAAATTTTTGTTTTAATTAACAATAGTTTTTTGTTATGAAAACTTGTAATTAATATATAAACAGAATATTTATAAATTGGTAGAAATCATGGTTAACAATTTTGTTAATCAATAAGTAAAAATTGCATCCAAATATTTATGCGACATTTACTTTACTGAATATAACAGGCAAAAAAAAAATGTGAAATTTGGCCTATATGAAAAGTTTACAGTTAATATTCCGAAATAATTATTGTAGTTAATTTTCTTATCATTCCTGTTTTTAAATTATATTTCAATAATTGATATTCAAATTAAATCGTTGCAAGCTTTTTGTCATACCTTATGTGCATGGAATTATTTTTTTTGAAGTATAATAATGCCATAATAAAACTACAATGTATTTATTACTACCCAGAATTTTTTGCTTTTCTTTTGTTAAATTCTTTCGTGACATTTTGTGTTTATTTCGCTTTTTGCAAACAAATTTTAATGGGTTCAACATGTTTGAGTCAGTTATTTTAGTTTGGATCAATTTTTTTAGTTATTTTTTATTGATGTTTGGTCAAATTCGGTATGTAGACTTGTGTGTGTGTGTGTGCGTGTGTGTGTGAGTGTGTGTGTGCATGGAATATTTTATATTTTTGGAAACATTCTTAAAGCTAGAAATTTATTTTATATTTTATAAATTTGCTTTTATAAATATAAATGTTATATTCTTCAACATAATTATTGACAGAAATGTATTGTAATCTTTTTTTGTATAACAACTTTTAATATACTTTAATCAATTTTACAAGTTACTCTATGGAACATAACAAATCTTCATAAAACCACAAATATAAATAGAAAATTAAGAAAGAGTTATACATCATTCTCCATTACAAATTAAAACATAATAATAATTTCTACTTATTCTTCTAAATATGACTTGCCATCTTAATAGTAAATTTAGTAATCTGATTTTTAAACAAAATAATGTAAAATGAAATAAACATTAAATGAAATCAGTTCATCGTTATTCATTTATACAGTAATCTCCTGTTTGCTGCCTATAATATTAAATTGAACCTTTCTATTATACAACTAATTCATTTACTGAATTTTAAAAGAACTTGTTAATTTTTTGCGTAATTCATTTTACATTTTGTGTGCGTGTGTGGGCCCTGAATTTATATACATAGGAATTAATCGATGCTAGCCTCTCTTGAATTGAAAATAATATCATTTAATTAAAAAAGTTTACAATTATCCAGGATTAGGATTTTCATTTTTAAAGTTGTATCTTTCATAAACTCTAATATAATAAATTTCCTTTAATGGGTAGTTTTTATATGATACATTGCAGTATACATGAATTTTTATTGTAATTTGAAGACGAAAGTCTTTTAATTTAGAATACTAATGAAAGAATATAAAAATCATTAATTCAAAATAACATTTTATTTTAAAGTTTTGACATATTGATATGTATTATTTGTATCCATGTTGTATTCATCTCATTCTTCAAAATTTAGAGGATTCCATTGGCAAGACTTGCAGCAGCATCGAAAATACCTGCATAATGGTAAATATATGGAATTAAGTAAAACTATAATATTTAACTAAATTACTTATTTCATATCATTTGGTGAAGTTTTGCTAATTAATTCTCATTGAAAAAAAATCACCGAAGTGTTTTACCTTGAATATGAATATAACAATTTCATATAATATCTATTCAAATTTTATCAATTCCGTAATTATTAGAAATACTATAATTACTTTTGAATACTTTTTTTATTTCCAGAATTGCATCTATTAAAATATGGTTTGTTAATGCACCACATTTAAAAAAAAATATTTATTGTTTTCATTTCTTTTGCAACTATATCAAATATTTTAACATTGATAAGAATTAATTTTTAAATGAATACATTTTTTAATGCATTAAATTTTTTGGATTGTAAAAAAAATTGTTTTCAATGTTATGACACATATTTTTTTCTTCAATGTTGAATTTATACTTTTAATGTTTGTATTCAAGATCTCTCTTTGCTCTATTATGAAATCTTTAATAAGTGTTTATCATTCTAAATTAAATCTTATAATTATTTTCAATTTTAATTTTTCAGAAATATGTATCAATTGTTTCTATTGTGTAATTCATGCACATTGAAAAAGGTATAACGCAGTCATTGAAAAAGGCAATATTTTTAGTTAAAATTCAAATAAAGTTTACCTTCAATATAAATTTACATTTAATAATTTTGTTCAATAATTGTATAATGAGTTCTAAAGACATTACATTATAATTTATTATTGTATTTTAATATGAAAGTTATTAAGTGATACAAATTTAAGAACATATTAAAGAATACAATTGAAAAATATATATTAAATATTGTTTTTATATAAAAAAAATTCTAAATATATTACTTACTTCCTCCACCACTGTTGCCTGTTTCGTTAATAAAAAGAAAAATAATAAAATTATTATTGGAAAATTAAATATACAAATTCCTATTTTTATAATAAAGTGCATAAATTAAATTTCATATTTCAAATTATAATTAAACGAGGAATTAAATATTACAAATATGACATTCAATATCTACTTTTTATACATTATTTATATATATTGATACTTTTTTTCCATTTTATGCATTTCTGTATAATAGTAGTGTGGTAATAATTTCTTTGTCTCCTACGAAACATTTTTAGAGCAATCTTGAGGATATTTGTGCCTGACAAAATTGATTTCCGGTATCAACTCTGTAGTTGAAAAACTTGAAATACATTTTGTAATTTTAATTTTTTATTAATCTTCCAAACTGAGTTTTTCTTCTAGAATTTAAATGATAGTTTTACAGATTTCCTGACACTATTTAACAATATTAAACTTAGTGTTAATTATTTTAAGTTGTTCCCCTCTCCATTTTTTTTATTTTCAACTTTAAAGATAAGAATAACAAAATAAATTATTTCATAGGAATTATTTTCAATATCTGAATGTAGATTATTAGTTTACAATTTCCCTTTCGAATAAGATTATACAATAATAAATAAAAACTTTACTTTAAATGCACAACATTGACATACTATTGACATATCTTTAAAATTGATATATCATTATGATTTATAGAATATACCAATTAAATTAATATTCTTTCATGTGTTTTTATTCTAATATTGTGATTTTTTTTATATATTTAATAAAAATATTAGATCTTTAAGCAAATCTATTTCTGTGTTTAAATGTAAAACAATAAAGCATAATTTAAAAAAAAAATTCATCTTCACACAATCTCAGCTATATTACAAATTATTTTAGATCATTTATCTAAATTTAATTTGTGATTATTGAAATTAAAATTTGTGTTTAATTTTTTAAATATATTTCAATAATCAAAATTTAATTAACTCCGAATAATAATGAAAATGTATTTATTTAATTGAAACACATTATTGTAATGTATTACACTTTACTTTTAAATACTTCTTACAGTTTAATTTTTATTGAGGAATATTTTACCATTAAAAGTATTTCAACTCACCATGATCGTGATCTGTATGAAAAAAAAATGAATTTGAAAAATTGATGATTAATTAAGAACACTCTGATATATATATATAATTTAAAAAAGGGGAATTTGTTGACATTTTTTTTTTACCTTTTGTTTAATAATTAGACTTTACAAAGAAGTCAAATTTGTTTTGCTTCTGTCTCTTTCTTTGCCTGAACTTCATTATCCTTAATTTATGGACATATATAAAAATCGTAAGAAAAAAAATTGATTAAGATTTATTCATTGTATTTGTAACTTCAATATAGCATTGTTGAGAAAATTAGAATATGAAGAATGACGAATACATTATTCACAAATAATCAGATCTTCTAGTCCACAATAAAATGGAAAAAAATATCAAAATATTTTTTTTAATATTTAAAAGTATCATATAACTTTTTATGATATGTATATGACGTTGTATGGTTAGAGTTCCGTGGCATCTCCAAAAAAATTTAAGCTATGAAATGAAAAATAATAAGAGCGTAAGTTATTATTTAAAATAGATTCTTAAATTATTAATATTAGTAATTCTTAATTAATATTAGTAAGTTATTATTTAAAATAAATGCTGATTTTCACGTGATTTTATTCATGTGTGTCCTTCATGCCTGAACTTTATTATCCTTAATTTATGGACATGAGTGTATTTTTTAAGAGTATTAATGCCGTTATAAAACTGCAATATATTTAATATTACCCCGAATTTTTTGCTTTGTTTTTCTCTTAAATTCTGTCGGGACATTTTGTGTTTATTCCATTTTTAGCAAAAACTACATTACATACATGCATATATATAATCTATATATATATATGCATGGCGTATGCATGCATGGAATATTTTGCATTTCGAAAAATTATTTAAGTTAAAAATTTGTTTTATATTTTTAATTTTTTTTAAATTTAAATTTTAGATTCTTCAATATCATTATTGATAGAAATGTAATGTAATTTTTCGAATAACAATTTTTACTATACTTTAGTCAATTTAACAACTTAACCTGTGGAACATAACGAATCTTCATAAAGTGGCAAATAAAATTGGAAAACTAACAAAGAACTACGCATAATACTCAAAAACAAATTAAAATATAATAATAATTTATGAAATACGCTCTTTATATTCTCCTAAATATCGGTTGCTTTATTGGTAGCAAATTTAGTAAACCATTTAAAAAGACTTTAAATTTCAAAAAAGAACGTAAATTTATTAAAGGGATCTCCTCAATATTCAATTACACTGCAGTCTGCTGTTCATTGCCCTTGATAGTAGAATGAGTCTGACAGAATTACTGAATTAAAAGGAACTTATTGATTGTTTACGTAATTTATATTAATTTCTTTTCTGTGTGTGTCCTGAATTTGTATGCAAGAGAATTGACCGACGCTGGTCTCCCTTGAATTGAAAATATAGTTATTTAATTAAAAGAAGTCTACAATTATTAGAGAATAGAATTCCCATCTTTAGATTTATTTCTTTTATAAACTATATTATTATCAATTCACGTTAATAGATAGTTTTGATTTGATACTTTGTAGTATACATGAATTTGTATTGTAATATGAAGAAGAAAGCCTTTGAATGAAAATATCTTAAAAACATCAATTGAAAATAATATTTTATTCTAAAATTTTGACATATTGATATGCATTATTATATCCGGGTCATCCGTTATCCGAGAATTCCGTTGGCAACACTTGCAGCAGCATCAAAAATACCTGTAAAATGGGAATTTATAGAATTAAATAAAATTACAATATTTATATAAAACACTAATTTCAGAAATATTGGAACTTATTGCAAATTAATTTTTATTGGAAAAAAACTCCATGTTCTTTTTTAATTTAAAGTGATAACTTGTCTTTTTAACTTGTATGACAATTTGAAATTATATCTTCAGATTTTATCATTTTTTTAAATTAAAAATGCATAAAATTATGTTGAAGTTTCTTGAATGATTTGTGTTTATTTAACTAAATTTAATTTAAATTCTGTATGAGGAAAAGAAACATTCATGTGACACTATTGAAATATTTCCCAGGTGAATTTTAATATTATAATTTTTTTATAAGTATCATGGAAACTGTATCTATTTTTCTTGAAATTACTTATCACTGAAGTTATATTTCGTAGGTTTCTTAAATATACTGTAAGATATTGAAACCAAGATTAATTTAGAATAAAAAATATTTTCATATAATTTCATCTTTTAACTTTTTAAAAAAACACGAAACTTCATTTATATATTAAATACACAATTACGGAAAACTAAAGGAATTGGTTTTATTTTTAAAGCATCTAAAACAAAACTTTTATATAAGTAAACACACGTTGAACCTATTAAAAAACACGCAATTTCGAATTATATTTTGTTCTGTTTCCTATCAGTATGGTTTGCAAAGCAGTTAACTGTCACTGAAACAGTTAAGAAGTAATAAACGTTGAACCACGATATTTAAAAAAACTTAAAATAGAATAGTTGAATAGATAAATATTAGATCATTAATAATATATATAATATATATATATCATAAATATTATCTGAATATTTCATATGTATAATGTATGAACTGGTCAAAATACTTCAGAGATTCAAAAAAAAAAAAAAAAATAAGTGTATATTGTTACTTTAGTTGTAGTAACTATATCAATTATTTTAAAATTTATGCGGATTAATTTTTAAACGAATACATTTTTATTCATTTGAAACTTTTGTATTGTAAAAGATGGTTATCTTCCATGATTTATATATTTATCGAATTTATACTGAAGTTATTTTGTATTCAAGATCTCTCTTTGTCTTATTATGAAATTTTTAATAAGAGTTTCATCACTATAAATTAAATAATTTAATTATTTTCAATTTTCAGTTTTAGAAATATGTATCACTCTTGAAGGTTCAGTAATTCAAGCACGTTTTTTATTGAAAGAAGCATTGTTTTTACTATAAATTTAAATAGAATTTTCCTTCAATTTTCGTAATACACACATAATTATTATTATATTTCATACCACAATTGTATATTGAATTCGAAAATAATTATAATATATTTTAAATTTTAATGTTAAGTTAAGTAAATTTTAAGTTTAAGTTTAATGAAGTTAAATTTTAATGTTAAGTCTTAATTTTAATGTTTAAGTTAAATGATACTGATTTAAGAACATACTAAAGAATACAATTGAAAAATATAAGTTATATTTTTTTAATAAGAAATTGTAGAAATATATTACTTACTTTCCACCACCGTTGTGGCCTGTTTCATTGGAAAAAGAAAAGATCATAAAATTAATAATGGGAATTTAAATAACGAAAATTAATGTAAAATTCCTATTTTTATAATAAGGAGCCTATATTTTAAATTTCAAATTATAATAAAGCGAAGAATTATATATTACAAATATGACATTCTATATTTACGTTTTTTAAATAATATATATCTTGTTATTTTTTTTTTTTGGTTTCAATGCATTTCTGTATAATAGTAGTTTGACAATAATGTTTTAGTCTCCTATGAAATATTTTTAGAAAACTTTTGCCTGACATTATTGATTTCCGGTATCAACACAGCCTTTGGAAAATATAAAAAGCATATTGCAATATTAATTTTATATTAATCTTTCAGACTATAATTTTCATTCAGAATTTAAATAAAAATTTTACAGATTTCTCGACACTGTTTTACAATATTAAATTTTGGGTTATTTATTAAGAAAATGCTTTCCCTCTTTTTTTTTTTTTTTGTTTTCAATTTTAAAGACAAGAACAAAACGAAAAAATATACGGAATTGTTTTGAATATCTTAATATAAATTACTAATTTACAGCTTTTCATTCTAATGAGGTTACTCAATAATTAAAAAAATTACTTAAGCATTAAATGCACATCATACAGATATTATTATGAATTACACAACATTTTCCTTAAATTAATATTACTCTGGGGTTTTTTTTTAAATTTAATATTGTGATGTTTGCTTTATAGCATTATTAAAATATTAAATGCTTAATTTAAATCCATTTTAGAATATAATTGAAAAAGAATAACAACATAACTTAATTTTTTTTTTTTTCCATCTTTACATTATTTTACATTTTAAGCATTACAAGCTTAATTCAGTGTTTTCCATTCTAATCAGGTTAAACAATAGTAAAAAGAAACTTACATAAACTTAAAATGTTTAACGTGCAAATATCATTTTAATTAACAGAATATGTTAATTAAATTAATATTTCTGGGAGTTTTTGTAATATAATATTGGTATGTTTATTTTATATCATTAATAAAAATATTAGATCTTTAAATAAATCAATTTTTTGTTTATTTAAAAAAAAAAAAAAAAAAAAAAAAAAAATAGCATAATTTTTAAAATAAATTCATCTTCATGTTATCTAACTTATTTTACAGCTTAATTTAGAGCCTTTATCGAAAATTAATTATCAAATACCAAAAATAAAATTTATCTAGAAATTTTTAAAAACATTCCAATGATTAAAAATTTAATTAATTCAGTCAAATATATTATTTAAACATTAAATACGTATTACAATTTAATTTTTATTGAGGCTCGTGTATAAATACCAAGAAAATCCACAGTTAAAAATATTTCAACTTACCGTGACCGTGATCTGTATGAAAAAAAATAAGTTTGAAAAATTGATGATGATTTCAGAACATTATGCATTAAATTTTACACAACCAAATCAATTTCTTTTTGAACACGTTTTATGACATCATTATGTATTTTTACATTTTAGAATTTTTAAATTTGAAAAAATAATTACGTTAAAAAGAAAATAAGTTCATAATTACATTAATTTGAATGTATATAACTTACGCAGCTTCTGTATGTTATATAATGAAAGAAAAGTTCATAAAAATAATAACTAATTAGTAATTAATTAATAATTACTCTAATTTAAGTTTTAAGTGAAGTTCAAGCATAGCTACACTAAAAAGGAATATAAATCTTTTTATTTGTTCAATAAAATTTATTATTTTTTTGTCTTTTTCTAAATATTTTTTGTTATTTTTCAGAATTACTTTTGCAAGATATTTATTCAGAATTACTTTTATATGGGTAATATTTGATACATTTTTTATGTTAATAATTTTTTTAAAATGTATAAGAATTTAAAAAAGATGATGCTAATTAGTAAGGTCTGGATAATTTAATGTAAATAGTATTGAACATTTATAATAATTTTTAATGGCGTTTAGAAATTTACTAATCTAATTAAAGTAGTAAATATTCAAAAAGTATTAGTAAAACAATATATATATATATATATATATTGTGCCGAATGAATTATTATCGAATAAATCTAAAATATTTTATGGTTCTGAATCATTATAATTTACTTACCTCCTCCTTCTTTAACGTAATCTGAAAAAACATTTTGTCAAATTTTTATTATATATTTTTCATCATGCATCATTTAGCATAAAACATTAAACATTATTACATGAATGAAATTATACAAATGAACTCTTATACGAAATAGATTATATAAAGATAGATTAAACAGGTGTACAATTGATATCCCGTTCTTCACACTCAAGAAAGAAAAATGTTATTTTTTTTGTAAAATATTTCTCAGAAATAAGCAAATACAAAACTCATTTGTACTTAAATGATAGGGTGATTCAATCATTTTTAAATGCGAAAAAAAAGGGTTGATATTTAAAATGCCATTTATAGATAATATTGCTGTTGAGGAGACTTAAATTACTTGTTATTTATATAATTTCTTATGATTTCCTAACTCTTTTTAAATGTTATTAGGCATCAGTAGAGTTTACTCTTTGAATCACAAAAGCTAAAATTAATTTTTTGACTTTAATTCCTCAATGAAATTCAGCTTCTTTAAAAGAATTGATTTCAATTTAGTAGAATACACCAATGAATTACCATTTTTCCTTTAAACAGAATTGCTAACAATAAAATCAATATATATATCTTTGTAAAATAATTCATTGAATTCACATAAAAGTTTTAAAGAAAGTAATAAAGATGTTGGGTGAAAACTTTAATTACATATGAATATTTAGATCGCACTATTTAAATTGATATTGAATTTTGATAATCTCAACAACATTATTCATTATGGATAATTGTTAAAGTAATTTTAATAAATAGTGTGGCTTTTAAGAATATCGAAATATTTAAGTAAACAATATTTAGTTAAATAATTATTAACAATTTTTATTTGGAAAGTTAAAATATTGATAGAATTCAACGACTATCACATTTAGAATTTTTTTTCTCCATTTTCTTTTGGCGGGAAAAAACATCGAAAACATCTCAATATATCTATCAAGATATATATATATATATATAGGCATAATGACAATTGGCCAGCAAAATTCTAATTTTACATTTTTACATTCTCTATTAAATATAATTTATAATTTAAACTTCACAATTAAATAATATATAATGTATATTTGTAGTCAGTAAAATATTTAATGAGTTACAGAAAAAATACACTTACGATGGGTACCTGCCATAGCTAAAAATAGAATTGTATAAATTAGAAATTCGTAGTTTGATTCAGTTGTTAATACTTTTTAAAAACTATTGATAAATCATTGTTGTTTTGTGGAAAATATTGTTTTACGACAGGATAGTTTCATTTATTGAACCATCCCTGCATGCGACATTTGGTCTTGATATGGTACCCGATTTATTAGGTAGCCTGATTGTCGCTATGAAAACCCTTAAACATCTTTTCTATATAGTAGTTTGTACACGAGCTCAGTTCAAATCTAATCAGCATCATTTTCACATAAAATTTAAGTTTTTCTTTATCATTATTAATACTCTGCTCATAAAGAAGTTAATTTACGTGTAATACTCGAATTTTTAACATTTATAAGAATAATATTAATTTTGAAATAACATAAGATAAGATATTTTCAGTAGTCCAAACATATAAACAATATAAATACTTCTGAAAAAAATATGCCTCATTTAAATACGTCATTGTGTAATAATCAGAAATAAAAAAATATTAAATTATATGTTTGGATGCAAATATAGTAGTTTGTTGTGCATCAGTCATCATGTTGTGCAGTGTTTGTATTCAGGCTGTGCTAAAAATTGCTAAATATTTGTAGTGAACTACTTGTAAAAATATGCAATTAATCTTGCTTGAAATGTGACAAAGACAAAGTAAATTGAAGATGATATGAAACACATACCCATTGAAATAATAGCTACAAGTAAAACCAAAAAGAATAGGGATCTCATAGTGAAGCTTAGGATACAGCAAACTTAATCCAAGGTACCAAAATCACTTTTCAGATGCCTTATATAGTTCTCGACTTTCTCATTTAATTATAATTGTTTTCTAAGTAAATACAAAACAAGTGTAATTGGCATTTTCGAACTAATAGACTGGATTATATTTTCGGATATATTTCCTGCAATGTGGATCAATATTTTCGTGAGTTAAAATAATCAAAAATGCAATAAAAAAATGGATAAGCCAATACAGTACCCATCCGTGCAAAGAAAATATAATAAGAGTAACAATAATAATCTCTTTTCTAAATGAAAAAAAATATTACATTACAAATATAATGTTGGTTTTAAGAGAATGATGTCTTGGAAACATGTTTTTCTACTGTCCAGAACTTCTTGAATTTTCGTTAAATGCTTCATTTTATTGATTTAATTCAACTTTATACGTTTTGGTATTGGGACAACTATTATTAGAGAGAAATACCTTTGATATTATATTTTCAATAGAAAATGTCATTATTAAATTATCTACCAAAAATTAATTAGTATATTTTATATATATATATCATAAATTGTGAAGAAATTTCTGTTACCCAAATTAGAAATGTTATATTCTACAGTGAAATTCATAATATGTATATATATATATAAAATCGACATTTTATTCATTAATTGACTGTTCATAATAAAAAACGTGTTTGAATGCAATCAATTCATAGGGTTTCATATTGAGAGATAGTTTAAATAAAAATGTTTTAACTAGTTAAGTAAACTTTAGTAAATTTAACTTTAGTTTAAACTTATTAAACTTAACATTAGTTTAATAATTTGGAATAAAGTTTTAGAACGTAAAAAAGGTACACATTTTTTCTTTTTTTTTTTTTCAAATATATTTATTTACATATCCAAAAATTTATATAATAATAAGATAATTTAATTTTAATAAGATAATTTTGACTATAAGAAAAATGGGGATAAAAGAGATAAAAGAGTTCAATATTTTAGATAGAAAGAAATCATCTTATTATCCCACATTCCAGTTTTTGTTTAGAATAGTACAGTTTTAATTATTTATAATAATTTTTATAGACGAAGGATGCAATTTACTGAATTATGTTAAGATATTGATATTGATAAGTTAAATATTGAAATTGAGTAAAGTTCATTGTTCTGTGTAAATAATCCTTTTTTCTTAAATTGTTTAGACTATATTTAATCAAATACATAAATAATTTTAAAAAGTAATTTGCTGACAGTTTTTTTTTTTTCTATTATAGGAATGTTTGTCTCTAGTGATACTTTACTTTTTTGACTATCATTCACCTAACGTGCAATGGAAACATTGTTTATAAACACGTTTAAAGTTTTTAGAAATAAAGTAATTTAAAAACAAATATTTCTAAATTTTATAATTTAAGAAATATATTTGAAGTTACAATAACAAAACAACTCAAATGAAAATAAAACGCTGATGTAACACAATAAAAAGAACTGTATGAAAAGCACAGCATTGATGCATAACTAAAAATTGAGATACATTTAAAGCATTAAACTTAAGTTATTCACAAGTATTACACACGTTACAGATAATAAACATACGATATTTAACACACTTTCGCATGGTATTTGTTATTGACAGGAGCAAAAATCTACCAATTAATTATATTCAGAATGCTTGAACTAATTCGGAAATTAAATTACAGATGTATAATAAATTAATTTGAAAGTCAAGAGGCTTATAGTAAAACGTTTAATAATTTCATTCTAAAAAATTTCACTCAAATCTTATATTAATAATTTTATAATCTTTGACTTTTAAATTATGAAGTTCCACTCAAGTGCAATTTCCCTTTGCATAATTTTGAAGGAAATATATACATAAATTCCTACAAATCTATACATATATACATAAATTCATACAAACATATACATATATACATAAGTTCATACAAATATATACATATGTACATAAATTCGTTCATAAATTCATACATACATGAAATATATAACAAAATATATGCATTCAATAACAGAATCTACAAATCCGTTGAACATTTTAAATTCGCATTAACAAATTTATTAAGTCATATTTATTTCGCATGTAATTTTGTATGTTTACGAAATTGTAGCTTAACAAAGCTTAACAAATAAAACAAAGAATATTGGAAGAAGACAATACTAAGGAGGATGTGATATAAAAGATTATTTCCGTACCCATTTACAGTATAAATTGACAATCATATTAAATATTTCCAAACATCCTTAATAAGTAAGAGACTTCAACTAATATACTTGAATAAGTTTAAGTGAAATTTTAAGAAAAATAGAACAAAGAAATTTGAAAATGATTAGATTTAAATTTCCCTTTTCTTCGATTTGAATGAAATATACACATGAATTCGAAAATTTCACTTAGAAAATGGAATCTAAATATTGTTAAACATCATAAATTCGCATAAATAACTTAACGCATAAGTTATGTTTATTTCAAATACGATTTTGTATATTTGCGAGATGGTGTGCTTATTGTACAAAAGATAGAAATAATATTTAAAGAAGGATAATAAATATGTGGTTCTTTATTACTTTAATATCCACTCACAGTGTACAGTGACAATTAAATTAGCCATTTTAAATCATCTTTAATTAGTATGAGAATTCAGTTAAGATGCATGAGTTAATTAAAGCAACTTTTGACAAAAACTACAACAAAAAATTTGAAAATGAAAAAATAAACTAAATCTGAAATAGCAACGAAATATTTTAATTTATTAAGTATTTATATGTTACAATTTTTATCATATTTTTCGAAGGTATAAAAATTTTTATAGTAGACGGCAAAGTTATAAAAAAATTTAACTGTTTTTCCAACTGTTTTAATTTTAAAATAACTGTTTAATGTGTTTTTAGCTAGAAATAGTAAATGCATAATATTTAAAACAATAAACATTTTATCTAATATTACAAAAAAAAAAAAAAAACCAGTTTTAAAGTTTCGTTCGTTTTATGTATTTTTCCTTAAGGTTTATATAGTTTGAAACGTGTGATAAAAAGGAAAATTTTGAAAAAAGTAAGAGAATCGCTCTGAGATTTAGAGGAAAATTTTGTTTTTTTTGTTTGATATATCTTATTAGTTTTAATTTTAAAACTAATAAGATGTATCAAACTGTAAAATTTCATACTGTCAAAAATCATACTGTTAAATTTGTGTCTATCAATATGTAATTTATTATTTTATAAATAAAATAATAAATTACTGAATATTACATGTAGATTATTACTATATTCAAGAAATATTTACATATTAATAATTTAAAAATCGCTTATAAACCTATAATGTTATTCCCAAATATATATATCTTATAACAATATGGAATATTAAAATTTTTTAATGATAACGTCTATTTTGTTGTATTCATTACATCATTTAATATTTTTGATGATAGTTATATTTGAATTAATTTTATATTGTAAATTCCTAAATTGGATGTCATTAATGTGTTAGCACTTTTCACAAAAACCTAAGTGTATTTCTTAAAATTCA
>BPLQ01011957.1:0-151775 GCA_021605075.1 Caerostris darwini
TTAACACATTCTTAATTACATTGTTGCTAGGATTGTAACTGTGAATGGTTTGGGTTGAGATTTGAGACACAGCCTTTTTTGCCACAAAACCACAACACCTAACCTAAACACCACACATTCAAATAATTAACACATTCATAATTACATTATTTAACTGGATTGTAACTGTGAATGTGTTGGTTGAGATTTGAGACACAGCTTTATTTACCACAAACCACAACACCTAACCTAAACACCACACATTCAAATAATTAACACATTCATAATTACATTATTTAACTGGATTGTAACTGTGAATGGTTGGGTTGAGATTTTTGAGACACAGCTTTATTTACCACAAAACCACAACACCTAACCTAAACACCACCACATTCAAATAATTAACACATTCATAATTACATTATTTAACTGGATTGTAACTGTGAATGGTTGGGTTGAGATTTGAGACACAGCTTTATTTACCACAAAACCACAACACCTAACCTAAACACCACACATTCAAATAATTAACACATTCATAATTACATTATTTAACTGGATTGTAACTGTGAATGGTTGGGTTGAGATTTGAGACACAGCTTTATTTACCACAAAACCACAACACCTAACCTAAACACCACACATTCAAATAATTAACACATTCATAATTACATTATTTAACTGGATTGTAACTGTGAATGGTTGGGTTGAGATTTGAGACACAGCTTTATTTACCACAAAACCAAAACACCTAACCTAAACACCACACATTCAAATAATTAACACATTCATAATTACATTATTTAACTGGATTGTAACTGTGAATGGTTGGGTTGAGATTTGAGACACAGCTTTATTTACCACAAAACCACAACACCTAACCTAAACACCACACATTCAAATAATTAACACATTCATAATTACATTATTTAACTGGATTGTAACTGTGAATGGTTGGGTTGAGATTTGAGACACAGCTTTATTTACCACAAAACCACAACACCTAACCTAAACACCACACATTCAAATAATTAACACATTCATAATTACATTATTTAACTGGATTGTAACTGTGAATGGTTGGGTTGAGATTTGAGACACAGCTTTATTTACCACAAAACCAAAACACCTAACCTAAACACCACACATTCAAATAATTAACACATTCATAATTACATTATTTAACTGGATTGTAACTGTGAATGGTTGGGTTGAGATTTGAGACACAGCTTTATTTACCACAAAACCACAACACCTAACCTAAACACCACACATTCAAATAATTAACACATTCATAATTACATTATTTAACTGGATTGTAACTGTGAATGGTTGGGTTGACACAGATTTGAGACACAGCTTTATTTACATTATTTAACTGGATTGTAACAAAACCACAACACCTAACCTAAACACCACACATTCAAATAATTAACACATTCATAATTACATTATTTAACTGGATTGTAACTGTGAATGGTTGGGTTGAGATTTGAGACACAGCTTTATTTACCACAAAACCACAACACCTAACCTAAACACCACACATTCAAATAATTAACACATTCATAATTACATTATTTAACTGGATTGTAACTGTGAATGGTTGGGTTGAGATTTGAGACACAGCTTTATTTACCACAAAACCACAACACCTAACCTAAACACCACACATTCAAATAATTAACACATTCATAATTACATTATTTAACTGGATTGTAACTGTGAATGGTTGGGTTGAGATTTGAGACACAGCTTTATTTACCACAAAACCACAACACCTAACCTAAACACCACACATTCAAATAATTAACACATTCATAATTACATTATTTAACTGGATTGTAACTGTGAATGGTTGGGTTGAGATTTGAGACACAGCTTTATTTACCACAAAACCACAGCACCTAACCTAAACACCACACATTCAAATAATTAACACATTCATAATTACATTATTTAACTGGATTGTAACTGTGAATGGTTGGGTTGAGATTTGAGACACAGCTTTATTTACCACAAAACCAAAACACCTAACCTAAACACCACACATTCAAATAATTAACACATTCATAATTACATTATTTAACTGGATTGTAACTGTGAATGGTTGGGTTGAGATTTGAGACACAGCTTTTTTACCACAAAACCACAACACCTAACCTAAACACCACACATTCAAATAATTAACACATTCATAATTACATTATTTAACTGGATTGTAACTGTGAATGGTTGGGTTGAGATTTGAGACACAGCTTTATTTACCACAAAACCACAACACCTAACCTAAACACCACACATTCAAATAATTAACACATTCATAATTACATTATTTAACTGGATTGTAACTGTGAATGGTTGGGTTGAGATTTGAGACACAGCTTTATTTACCACAAAACCACAACACCTAACCTAAACACCACACATTCAAATAATTAACACATTCATAATTACATTATTTAACTGGATTGTAACTGTGAATGGTTGGGTTGAGATTTGAGACACAGCTTTATTTACCACAAAACCACAACACCTAACCTAAACACCACACATTCAAATAATTAACACATTCATAATTACATTATTTAACTGGATTGTAACTGTGAATGGTTGGGTTGAGATTTGAGACACAGCTTTATTTACCACAAAACCACAACACCTAACCTAAACACCACACATTCAAATAATTAACACATTCATAATTACATTATTTAACTGGATTGTAACTGTGAATGGTTGGGTTGAGATTTGAGACACAGCTTTATTTACCACAAAACCACAACACCTAACCTAAACACCACACATTCAAATAATTAACACATTCATAATTACATTATTTAACTGGATTGTAACTGTGAATGGTTGGGTTGAGATTTGAGACACAGCTTTATTTACCACAAAACCAAAACACCTAACCTAAACACCACACATTCAAATAATTAACACATTCATAATTACATTATTTAACTGGATTGTAACTGTGAATGAATGGTTGGGTTGAGATTTGAGACACAGCTTTATTTACCACAAAACCACAACACCTAACCTAAACACCACACATTCAAATAATTAACACATTCATAATTACATTATTTAACTGGATTGTAACTGTGAATGGTTGGGTTGAGATTTGAGACACAGCTTTATTTACCACAAAACCACAACACCTAACCTAAACACCACACATTCAAATAATTAACACATTCATAATTACATTATTTAACTGGATTGTAACTGTGAATGGTTGGGTTGAGATTTGAGACACAGCTTTATTTACCACAAAACCACAACACCTAACCTAAACACCACACATTCAAATAATTAACACATTCATAATTACATTATTTAACTGGATTGTAACTGTGAATGGTTGGGTTGAGATTTGAGACACAGCTTTATTTACCACAAAACCACAACACCTAACCTAAACACCACACATTCAAATAATTAACACATTCATAATTACATTATTTAACTGGATTGTAACTGTGAATGGTTGGGTTGAGATTTGAGACACAGCTTTATTTACCACAAAACCACAACACCTAACCTAAACACCACACATTCAAATAATTAACACATTCATAATTACATTATTTAACTGGATTGTAACTGTGAATGGTTGGGTTGAGATTTGAGACACAGCTTTATTTACCACAAAACCACAACACCTAACCTAAACACCACACATTCAAATAATTAACACATTCATAATTACATTATTTAACTGGATTGTAACTGTGAATGGTTGCTTTGAGATTTGAGACACAGCTTTATTTACCACAAAACCACAACACCTAACCTAAAACACCACACATTCAAATAATTAACACATTCATAATTACATTATTTAACTGGATTGTAACTGTGAATGGTTGGGTTGAGATTTGAGACACAGCTTTATTTACCACAAAACCACAACACCTAACCTAAACACCACACATTCAAATAATTAACACATTCATAATTACATTATTTAACTGGATTGTAACTGTGAATGGTTGGGTTGAGATTTGAGACACAGCTTTATTTACCACAAAACCACAACACCTGACCGAAACACCACACATTCAAATAATTAACACATTCATAATTACATTATTTAACTGGATTATAACTGTGAATGGTTGGGTTGGGTTGGGTTGAGATTTGAGACACAACTTTATTTACCACAAAACCACAACACCTAACCTAAACACCACACATTCAAATAATTAACACATTCATAATTACATTATTTAACTGGATTGTAACTGTGAATGGTTGGATTGGGTTGAGATTTGAGACACAACTTTATTTACCACAAAACCACAACACCCAACCTAAACACCACACATTCAAATAATTAACACATTCATAATTACATTATTTAACTGGATTGTAACTGGGAGTGGTTGGGTTGGGTTGAGATTTGAGACACAACTTTATTTACAAAAGGCAAACACCACACCAAACAACAACACTTAACCTAAACACCACACATTCTAATATTTAACACATTTAAAGACACATAATTATAGATTCAGGGAAGGATTCCACTTCTAAGCCAAAATTAAAGATAATCAGATACGCGCTGGATGCGCGTATCTGATTAGAATTCGTTTTGGGTGAGAATCTGTAGGCCAACTAATACACAGGGTTGCGTTGAATATATTTCCTCTCGGGAAGAGAGATTACAAACTAAGCGTTTCTCAGCAGAACCGCGGGTTGCTCTGTACTACCTCTCCGGTGAAAGTCTCGTGGTCTTGTTGACCATTACTCCTGAACGAAACTTTGGGCCCCACTTGCAGTGCGTAGGAGGAAGCCCGATTATAATCATAAATAATTACTTCAACGAAATATTTTGTGTTTGCAAAATATAAGTTCATTAAAATGCTTTAATATTAAAAAAATAAAAACCATTTCAAAAGGGTTAATATATTTTTTGTTCAGACAGAATTAGTTTATCTGTAAGCATTCCTAAGCGAAAATAAAGAACAAACCATCAATAATAATCATCTGTTTGCAAATTCTCAACTCATTTAATTATGTTTATTACTAAAAAGTAAAATCAAATTAGGATTGCTGAAAAAAATACTAATTTGACAAATATTTGTCCTATTTATCCGTAAAAGAATTCTATGCTGACAGAAAAAGAAATTGTTTCCGACAAGAAAAGATCCACATCTGCAGTTCGGGATTTAATCATTAAGTGCTAAATTCTGTATCTTTTCTCTGGTGATACGAATTTGCCATGCGTACAAACAAAGAAAAGCTGGGTTTTTTTATCCTCAGGATCAGTTTGTTTTGTAAGAAACTCGTATCAGTTTAAGAGACTTTGTTTTTCTTTTAGTGACCAACAAATTGATATCGTTCAACTCAAACGAATAAACTTTCCAAATTAAACTAATCCTTTTTTTAAACTTATAAGTTGTTATAACAGCAATATCCATGCTTATTAATTCACTAACAGGTGTTTTTTTTTAATAGAAATATTATAAAATAAAGAATATATAAAATTTTTATCATACCATTACGAATCTGTAACTTTTAAGTGACTAAGAAAGGATAAAAAAAAATTAAATAAAAATTTTTATCACTAAAATAATTCAATGTTTATGCTTGAATAGTGACATTCTACAGAATTGGATATTTTGAGATAATTCTTTAAATATTTATTTATGTTTGATTAATTTGTACGATTTCATTAACATAAAAAATTAACAAATCCATGTACACAAGATAAATTATATTTTTCATAACAAAAAAAAGTTAAAATATCGAATCGTTTAAAGTATATAAGTTTGAAATACTAATGTATAAGCGTTTGTATTAAGGTAATAAATGATAAAATTATTCACAGTACTTTTATGCCACTAAACTAAAAATTATAAATATTGATAATTATAAATATTTTACTATAGCTTATTGTTTAATCCATAGGCCTGTTCTTATAGCTACATAGACAGCATTTATGGATGTAGCTGACTCGGTTCAAATCGAAACAGACGTACTACATATGAAAGACTATATATGAAACAGATTTACTATATATGAGAGACTATATATGAAATCGACTTACTATAAATATATAGAGAGAAAGAGTTGTGTTTGAAAATATTTTAGGAGTAATTTTTATATATTTAATGCACTTTAGTGATATTAATTGTATATTCCTGCTCAAAACAATTAGGGAATGTTGTGAGCTCTAAATTAAATATAATATCAATAATATATACTATTAATATAACTTTAGCAAAAATGAAATAGAAGAAAAACAATTATAATGTTTACAAAGTTGGGAATATGCAAATTTTATCTGTGAAGTCGAAACATATGTGCTTTATAAAAAGAGTGAAAAGCGACCTGCATCATTTCTTCTGTAGGAGGAGTTAAAAAACATTCATACGCTTTGAATGTTTTGTAACAGTGACTACATATCTCAGCAAGATAACTTAGATGAATCGGTAGCATGGAGGGCCATCTATCGTTTAGAGAGGATCAAACGTAATCCTTAGTAGCAAAACCATTAGGAGTTTCTCAAAGTGTCCTTTCCGGACAATGGAATCGTATTTTTTGACACTGGAAATGTTGGCAGAAAATCCAGATTGACCGCGTGCAACAATACAAAATTAGGATCGGCATTTAATTCTAACAGCCAGGAAAAACCCTACTTTGAACGCCATTTTCTTGCAACAGCACTTTTAGAAGGATACTGATACAAGAGATTGTTGAAAACTGAATCTATTATGTGGTTTTGTATGCTTACAGACCTATGGTATGAGTTCCGCTGACATAGACATAATGTTTCTCGCAGAAAGTGAACATAGGATCATCTCAGATGAGGATAAGATGAGTGAAGCAAAATGCACATCACGGATGAGTCCCGCTTTAGCGTATAGGTTAAAACAAAATATAGGATTCTCGTCTGGAGAGAACCTGATAGATGGAATACTCCTGCGTTTGCGAAATTGTCCGATTTAACGGAGACGGATTGATGGTCTGGACTGATATTTATATCAACGGCCACAGCAACCCGCACATTATCTGGAAAGGAGCACTAACGATTCAGAGGTAAGGATGAGATCATCAGAGTATTGTGGTCCTTTAGTTGCATCAATAGGGGAGAAATTCACTCTTAGTATAACACTAGACACATCGTGCTCAACTAGTGGACGATTTTCCTTTTCAACGAAAGTACCATTCGAATGGATTGGCCAGCATATTCCCAGAACATAAATCAGTGGCCTGATGGCCAATTGGTTAGTACTCTGGCCTTTGGTACCCCGGGCTTCAGGTTCGAATCCTGATGTTGGCATGGATGCTTGTTAGTGGTTCGGAAACCGTATTAAACTGTAGATCCTGATCTAATTAGCCTAAAGCATGCACAAAATGACCGTAGAACGGTAAACCAAACCAAACCAAATCAGAACATGAACCTAATTGGCCATATATTTGTGGCTTTCTAGAGGGAAAGATTGCTAATCGCTAATCACCCTCAGAAACAATTCAACGTTTAAAAAACTCTCTTGACAGGAGTGAGGTAGAATACCCTTATCCCTCATTGATTCCATGCCTCGTAGGAATAAGATATTCTTTTCGGTTAGAGGAAATCCTACCCCAAATTGAAACACGTTGTTTCAAGAAATCATTTTTTTTATATATATAATATGCACGAATTGTGCATTGTTTGTTTACCTATAAATATCTTCAATAAAATTTAATTATTCCTTGTTCTGTGTTTCTTCTTTTCTCATATCTTGCATCACCTACACATCATTTATCAAATACCAAAGCATTTTCTCGTATGCAGTTTATACCCAAAATCATAATAACTCCTAAATGTTTTAAACAGTTTATATGTGAATGGTTGTGTGAAAACTTTTAGCTCGCTTTGAAATGCGAGGCGGCTCTGATCAATGAAGGACCGTTACACGCTGTAAACAAGTCCTCCTTGATCTAAACTGAAAATATTTGTTTTCCCCCGAAAATAGGAATATGCTGCTGCTCCCTTTGATGGTTTAAAATGGTGGTTTTGCGAAATAGCAAATTGCAGATGGTCAGATTGCATTAGAGCTGGGGTGGATGTTTACCGAAGATGGATTCCAGAAATTTTTGAGGTTGACCACTGATTGGATAACATTCAAAGATATTTGTAGCCTGGGGTGGGTTTGCCGAAAAGGAATTGAGATCTTTGCGTGGGAGAGAACGTTAAGGGTGAAACTGTTCAGATGTCTTGTAGGCGGGAAAAGTAACCTTTGACATTTGAAAACCCACCCTACCTCACGTGGTCTGTATAAGGTGACAAAACTCCATAAATCAATCACAATCTTAGGGGGTCTCTGAATACTTGTTCTGGACAATGTGCCGAATTGAGATTTAAAAAGAACTTATAGGGGAAAAAAAGGCAAATAGAGACTGAGGAAATCATCTTCAAGAGGAAGTGAGGCTAGTGTCCTATGTGAGGGTGGGGAAAGCTATTCCCGTGATGGACCGCTGGGAGTTGAGAAAGAAAAATAGATGTAATGTGAACACCTACATAGTGAGTTCTTGTGAAATTCAAGAACAGTAGAAGAGGCTCCCTGCAGACAATGAGGATGCAGTTAATCAAAGAAAGTCCCTCTTTGCTTTTAGCCCCTTATGCCTCAACCTTCTACAAAGGTGTGGGACTGTACCCCAAAACTCCACACAAACTAGTTTCCAAATGACGCTACAAAGATCATCAGTATATGTGAGAGACTTTTTATATAATCCTACAGGCGAAACTATGTTAAGATGTTGTTATAGTAATTTGCGTTAGGACTGCAATTGATTGAATCCCTTCCTGAACTTTTATGCCAAAGCAATTGAGGCCCAATTAAATGTAGTTTATTTCGAAATAACTTTTTTTCCATTTCTAATGCAGCTGGCAAACACAGACAACTTGGTCTTGGATGCCTTACGGCAAGCGCTGCACAGACGTTACTCACTTTGCATTACCCAGGGGGCGCGTGTAACTTGAAGATAAGCCATTAACAATGCCCCCGCAACGCTCTACGATCCTATTAGACCGGGACCTACGGTTTAAAGTGGATTCCGAACAACTACAAACATCCATGGCACCGCCGGGACTCGAACCCGAAACCTGTGGTACCGAGCGCCAGAGCCCTAGCCACTCGGCCATTTCAGGCCCTCATTTCGAAATAACTTGTTTATGATATATTATTTTGTTCATATATTAACTGTTGCACTATATAATTTTATGATTTTCAAGAGTGTCACAACTACTTTAAATAGCATGTCGAGAATCTGTTATTCTTGGGTTTTTCGGATGCTCATATTATTCGTAGAGTAAATCTATGCTGGATACTAAAATACTTCATTGTAAAGCCCTATCCATTTTATAATTATTAAATTTTATTTTTTATTTAAATCAAAGTGTTACGTTTTATTTGTTTCATGTGTGTGAGTATCCCTTTTCTTTAAAAAAATAGGCCCTTGAATTCTTTCGAACCTAATATGTTGATTTGTGGTAAGGGTCAATTAAGATACTGTCGTTATCGAGATTCTCTACTGTAGAGGGTCCTTTTATATTTGATCTGATGAGTAGTGCTTTAAAGAGACGTTATTATTAAGACGTTATTATTAATGGTTATTACGAAAAGGGCTATTGTCGTATTTTAGTATATTTAACGAAACTGGAGTTAGTAAAGGAATCTCTTTCAGTCTAGGCACTAGATATTTTTATTTATTTTTAAATAAAACACTACAGAAACTATGATTATTTCCACGTATTTATAATACAAATACCTTATTATTAATAATCATGTATCGTGAGTATAATAATGTATACTAAACTCGTATTCTAGGTGCCTGACTATTAAAAATTGCACACTTTCTTTCAAAAAGATTCAAGCTATAAATGATAGCAAAGAATTTCCAAAGATCTCTGTTCGTTTAATATTGTTAAATACTATAATGATATAATAAATTAAGTATCATTCTTCATTAAACAATATCATATAATAAATTTAACTAGAGTTATTACGAACTTTA
The DNA here is from genome assembly GCA_021605075.1 of Caerostris darwini. Taxonomy (NCBI): domain Eukaryota; kingdom Metazoa; phylum Arthropoda; class Arachnida; order Araneae; family Araneidae; genus Caerostris; species Caerostris darwini. The sequence continues at coordinate 9,997 of BPLQ01011957.1, forward strand.
AATGAATTTTAGATGGGAAAAAGTTGAAATAAAACATTTCTATTCTAAAACAATGGGAAAACAAAAAAGAAAAATTTCTATGAAACACTATGCATTTTAGAATAGTTTGATTTTGTTGACAGTAGTTATGGAATTCAATATTCTGCAAAGGAAGAGTAGGGTCAAGGATTCACTTTAGTGACATAAAATTTCCTGCAATAAATTCTTTTTCAGACTTACCCAGATCGATACATAAAAGTAAAACTTCGCTGCAGCATCTTTGCTCAAAAGCTTATGACATTTGATTTTGTGTTTTTGTTTCAGTCAATATGCTTTCTGCATCTTTTAACCAGTGTGGCGTAAATAGTATTTCGTTTGTTTTTAGGCTCACTTTGTTTTACTTTCTTTGTCTTTTGTTTCTATCGGTAATACATTTTAGAAGCATCCATAAGTATGTGCAATAAATTTGATTTTTTTTTTATCGAAAAGAAATTTAGAAAGATAAGTTGTGGAAATAAGTTTTTTCAATAGAAAATAATTCAGTACAATTTATAAAGAGAACTCATATTATTCACTCAATTATAAAGAAAATTCAATTTATTCAATTCACTCAATTTATAAAGAAAACTCATGAATGATATAATGCTTTTGCGCATAAAATCCTGAAACACTAACTTAATAAGTTCATTTGTATTTAAAAACAAGTAATATAAAAAAATGTAAAGTTAATTCCTACTTTTTTTCACTATATTGCAGAAAGTCCTTTATAAATAATTTTCATTCATTTTTTTAAGTTTAACTGGCGCCATCTATTGATAGATACATGCAACTTAAATCTAAAAAAAACCAAAATTAATTAATGAATTTAATTATTGAATTAATATTTGAAAAAACTGTATTAACATCAAGTGTCATCCACTACAAGTTAAAAAAAAAATGTATTTGAACTTGAGTGGATGAATAAAAAGTATTTTATTAACGATTGAAAATTTGAACAAGATATATATAAGGAGAGTGTGAGCTAATAGAAAGAATTGAATGAAAGTTAAGTTGCTAAATTTACCAAATATAATTTACTTTCATTCTTGAGGTGTGTATCTTTTAAAGACCGTTATTAGAATGTCAAACATCTCACTAAGCCTGTTGCCACAACGTCAAACTGAACTATATTTTAAATCTTTTGCTTTATGCTAAGGCATATTCTTACATACAAGAATTTTACAGTGAATAGTGTAAAACTATTTTAACACATATAATTATAAGAACTATTAATCACCTAAAAATAAACAAATATTAACACGAAATTTAATAAAATGGTTTGTAATTGTCTGATTGCATCTATTAACTAAAAATGATACGAAAATTCAACATTCTAATGTCACATAAATAATAGCTAAGGACAATTTTAATTCAAAATTTGATAAGAAAAAACTTGGAAAGGATAAAAATAAGATGCATTTTGAATGCTTTAAAAAATGGGATGGGATTTCATAAAACTAAAAGATTGAGGAAAATTTTTTTTTTAATAAATGGAAGAAAGAAAGGAAATTTGATTTCGTTCTCTTTTTATGGAATTTGAAATGAGATTTTCATTCGAGAAGAAAATGATTAAAATATGGCTGTAAATAGAACACGTTAGCAAAATAAAAATATAATTACCATTCTACTCATGTTCTTAGAATTGAATGGTTTTCTTATAGTTTATATGTCTGTAGGAGAAATTTATCAAAATTTGAAAATTAACACTTCATTCCTAATAATTGTAGCTAATATAGTTAAATGAAATTATAATTACTGGGAGTGGTAAAATAATAAGGAATTTTTTGGAATAATATAAGAGAATAAATATTCCATTCCCATTATTACGGGAAATTAAGAATAAAGCAATGGAATTATATACATACATATTGCTTACAATTTATCAATAAAATTATCAAATATTTTTTATAAATTAGCAAGATTAGCCTATACTGATTAAATCGTGAGTATTTATAAATAATACTTAATGTTTTTTCTACACTTTTGCATATTATTTCAGTTTTATTTTCAAATATTCTTATAAAAAGGTCAAACAGAATCGATTACTATTCTATTTAATACTAATCTAAGTATTTTAAAACTTTTATATTTCCACTATACATATAAAACTTTTATTGGCTATATATTTCCACTATATTGGCCTTATACAATTTCCACTATACATATAAAACTTTTATTGGCTATATATTTCCACTATATTGGCCTTTTCCACTATACATATAAAACTTTATACATTAATTTAAAATACACAAACTTTTAAAATACCTGGAATACAAAAATGCTTGTAATTTATTTAATAAATGCACATGAATTTATAGACCTACATCAAATAAATTGAATTGCATTAAAGGCATCTTAGACGTTCAATATTTATTACTTGAAAATAATACTTAAGACAAATATAATGGTTCAAAGAAATATTAAGTATTTTATTTGTTTTCTGGAATGCATTTATTTTAAGGCTGCTTAAAATTTCCATTTTAAATTACTTATAGATACTTTGTTATTAAAATACTTTCTTTATTTTTAGAGATATTTTGATGGAAAATATGTTTCCTTTATTTGTATTATATTGGATTTCACGTTTAATAAATTATTAAAGTATTTGAATTAACTTGTTTATACATTAGACAGCTAATTATTGAAAGATTTACATGCACTGTTATTCATTTTGATCCAAATATAAAAAATTTTATCAATCAATAAAATATATTACAATTTATATTTCCACATTTCAAGGGAAAAGTTTTATGCATAATAAATTATTTGCATTAAGGAATTATACATAATAAATACTATAATATTAAAATAAATTTTAGGGTATGAAATGGTGACAAATAAAGTATAATCTGTAGAATAAATAATCTATAATATTTATCATGCAAATGAGTCGAAATTTGATAGTATAAAAATATCTTGATTCAGAATTTTTTTTCCTTTAAATCATTGAAAATCTCAAATTTTATTTAATAAAATAAAAAAAAAAATTTAGAATATAGATGTTTGATATGAAAATAAATATAGCATCTTATTATTAAAAAAATGACAATAAGTATGAAATATTTAATATAAATGAAATTTATACAGCATAATAATGGGTTATTTCACATTAAATGAGCTTTTAAAATACACATTTTTTTGAAAGATCACAAATTGTCTGAACATGTATAATCAAAAAAGAATCTACATCAATGCCCATTTGTCATTGATTGCAATGCATTTTATGCCTATTTCAATCATCTTTGATTTAGGATCAATAATTGTTGTTTCATCAACATCGTGATTGATAAAATGTTTATTCTTTGAAAACGATTCCAAATTAACTGATAATCAGCAAGGGACAGTATAGTGAATAAAGTGAATGAGGCAAAACCATAAAATTCAATTCGGTCATTTTTTGGAATGCGACTTGTGAAACGTGAAGTCCTACATTACCATGGAAAAGAATAATGCATTTTCGATTCTCTAATGCTGGTTCAAATGAAAACAACTTCCGATCCACAAAATCAATTTGTTTGCAGTAAAACTGTACATTAAATGTTTGGCCTATTTTGTTTATTGGTTGTCCAAGGAAGCTGTAATGTATAACTCCTCTTTGATTCCACCAAATTTTCACCATTGTCTTCAATGGATGTAAACTTGTTCTGAGTGCATGTTTAGCTTTTTATATGCATTCAGCCACTTTATTGAGCGTTTGCAATTTTAATATAATATCCTTTTTCATCGCAAGTAATAATACTGTTCCAAAAGGAACCTTTTATCTGCTGAATTCTCATGATATGCAATTCTGCAAGCGTTGCATTTTTTTTATCCGTCTAACAACACATTTGTCGAGTTTTTTCACCTTTGCAAACTCTACAATGTTTCGTAAGTACTATGAAAAGTCTATTTCTATACGTAGTTCAAAATCGCAACAAAATCTTTAACAGTTGTAGGATTAGCTTTAATTTTTGTATTTAGAACATCATTACAAAGGACACTTTCAGGGCGTTCTTCTTTCTCAGCTCATATCTCCTAATTAAGTTTCTCAAACAATCGTCTCATTATGGATACATTAACTGCATTCCCAAATTCAGCATTAATGTTTCATGCTGCTCGGATAGCAAAATATCCAAATATTCAATATTCATACGGAAATATGATTCGTATTTTGCGGAATAGAATGTTTCTATTTAACAATTACGTCACATATACTACTGTGTCCAAAAAGTAAAACCAATTTTCGATTTAAATTTCCCGGGCTTATGGAAATTTTTTTTTTACATTGGTGGCACTGTCCTTGATATCTGTGTGAATATTCACGTCAAAATATTCATTACTGTTTGAGTTACGCTTGGCTTTGTGAGACACTAAAAGTGATTTCGGCAATTTTTGAAATGTCATAATTAATTGAGGAAAGAACTTGCATTAAATTTTGTTTGCGGAATGAAAACTCGTGTGCGGAAATGTATAGAATGTATAAAAAGGTAATGAAACTATTTTGGAAAGAAATGTTTACAAGTGGTATAAACAGTTCAAAGAAGACAGAGAACGCGTTGAAGACGAAGAGCGCTCTGGTCGACCATCAACCTCAACCGACGAAGCTCACGTCCAAACAATTAAAGATTTAGTGCTTGCAAACAGTCGATTTATAATTAGAGACATTTCTGATAATATTGGAATTTTAAAAGGATCGGTCAATTCCGTTTTAAAAGATATTTTATGCCTCAAACGTCAAATCTCGATTGGTACCAAAAACACTGAATTTTTTGGAAAAACATAGTCGCGTTGAAGTGTGGGAAACAATGCTTTCAGACTATCAAAATAAGTTGAAATCATCATAACTGGAGATGAAACTTGGATTTATACTTACGACTCGGAAGCAAACGATTAATCGAACAAATATCGTGACAAAGGTAGCAAGACCGAAAAAGAGCACGCCAAAATCACTCAAAAATCAAGGTCATGTTGACTGTTTTTTCGATTACCGTGGTGCGGTGCATTATGAATTCCTTCCGCCGGGATAAACTGTTCACAAGGAATATTATTTGAGTGTTATGCGTCGTTTGCTTGAAGCTATTCGCAAAAAGAGGCCACATTTATGGACAGACAACTCTTGGTTTTCACATCACGATAATACGCCAGCTCTCACTGCATTGGTTCTTCGTGACTTTTTCTCCAAAAATTGAAACCCATATCGTTCCACAACCACCGTATTCCCTGATTTAGCACCGGATACACCGTTTTGAGTCGATTGAAGAGATTCAACGGCGCGCGCTTTGAAAGCCATTCCGGCCAATGACTTTTTAGCATGCATTGAGGATTGGAAAAAACTTTGGCATAAGTGCATTGTGCCCGGAGGAGATTACTTTGAAGGCGATGAAATAAATTTGGAAGAATAAATAAAGAGTTTTTGAAAAAATAAAAATTTGGTCTTACCTTTTGGGCACAATAGTATGCGAACAAAATATATTATACAGAGTAAGCAGTAAAATTATATATAATACACTTATTTAACTTAATACTAGTAAATATATATTTTACAGAACGTCAAACAGTACTGAAAAGTTCATTTCACGTGGAACAATATAATATAAGAAATAAAATATATACTGGTAATGACAGCTGCCTTTTGCTTAATTAAAAAACTCATTATTGTGTCATGTAATTAGTACGATGGTAAAAATTCAATAAATAACTATTCATTCAGCAATTTTATAATTGTGGCTGTCGTATTTTGGTGTCACTCTAATATATTGAATTATAAGCATCCTCAAGATGGCCGTTGTTGCTGGTTTGTTCTTGATGGCAGTGAATACCAGATGTCTGTCTCATAAAATCCCACAAGTATTCCATGGAAGACTAATCGTTATCGTGTAGCCATGGAAATATTCTTACAACGGAGATTAAAATGTTTTTATATGGGAGAAGAAATGTTTTAAATAACCAACTTGTTAAATTATTTTACTACATCAAATGGTTTTTAATGTAAAATAGTTGGGCATCGAAATGATAGTTAGTAGCTCCCTTCTTCATAAGACCAATTGAAATCCCTACTTAGATCCCGGATATGTGGATATACATTATATATATATATGATCTTTAATCTTTGCGAATACGCATATCACAATGCTATTTATCTTATGATTTTAATAATGATAAAACTCTTCACAATTTTGATGAATTTTTGTATATCTTAAAACATTAATAATAAACATACCAAAGTAATTAGATTTACGTGGAATTTTCAGGAATCTTCAGACTAGATGTAGGTGTTCGATTGTTTAGATTTTTTGTTGTTTATGTTTCTTTTGTTCCGATTCTATAATTAGAGTAATGTGATTTTTTTTTCTTTCATTTAGTTTTTTAAACACTATATTTGGTGTATTTTAATCGATTAGTTGGAATTTCTTTCCTTTGGTAATTAATTTCACTTAGCAACCACACCTTTTATCTAATACGAGAAAGTAATTTAGTAAAGTAAATAAGAAATTTTATTAGTATTGCAAAGTAAGCATCTGAATTTAATTAATTTGGCAAATTAATTAATAATGAACACCAAATTATTCTATCAAAAAATTTTTAGTGTTTTTTTCCTTCCAATAACTCATAAGTAAAAAATTTGATTTTTATTTATGAGTTTTAATGTTGAGTTTATATTAATTATACATCTGTAAAATGTATATGGATCATATGAAGAACATTTTGTAATTAATCATCTTATTAGATACAAATAAAAGAAATCAAAAACATCCATTATTAATTTGCCCTGAAATCAAATATGCAATTCCACCTAAGGGATTTCAGAGAATTTCCTAATTATCATTTAATGTTTAAAGTAAACTCATTTCCCTCTTGAATACCCAAATGTGAATATTTAAATTGCAATTTGAGTAAAAGAGCTATTCTGTGTCAACCTCAACTTTCTTTCTAAGATGTCTAGACAAATTTACAGAGCTGATATTCCCTTTAACATTTCTTGAGAATAAAGATGTGAATCATTAGATAAATAATTGAATTGATTACCAATACATCCTCACATGTCTACAGTAATGGATTTCTTAATAGCCACATACATTAATTGAATAAGTTATTAATAAAATTAATGATGAATATTAATTAATGTGTAAATATTATAATTAAAATTAGTTAATATTAACATTTGCCATTAATGCTTTCATTCGCTAAGAGCAATTACATTAAATTTAACAGAGAATAATCGTTGAAAGCATTTCATTTTTAATACAGATCTTTTAATACAGATACAGTATTTTACATAATACAGATAATAATATGTAACAATATCAAATATGTAACAGCTTACTTCAGTGTTAGCAAATGAAAACGTACTGATATGATTTTATTAAGAGAAACTCTGTAATAGGTCACAGTTATTCTCATATGGAGACAAATAATTTCTTCTGGGTTGATTTTAAGAAATAATTGCCTGGTATCTGTGTATTGAATGGAGAATCTGGTAAACATTCACCAAGAAGCCCAAGTTGATGTGAGACAATTTGTTAATATTAAAATTTGTCATTAACGCTTTCACTCACTAAAAGCAACTACATTAAATTTAAAAACAAATAACTGTTCAAAACATTTCATTTTTAATCTTCTTCAGCAAAATTTAATCTTTCTTTTCAGGTCTTCTTATGTTACTTCAGTATTAATACATAAAAGCCTACCGGTATGATTTTATTGAAAGAATGTCTCTGTGATAGGTCACCGTTATTCCTCATATGGAAGAGAAATAATGTATTCTGGGTTGACTTTCAATAATAATGTCTTCTAAATTGACTTTTAGAAATAATTGTCTGGTATGTGTATTGAATTGAGAATCTGGTAAACACTCACCAAATAGAACAAATTGATATGAGACACTTTGTTACAATCTTCACTGACTTGACTAGTTAATCATGCATTAGAATCCACATGTCGCTACATGAATGTTTTAGATGATTTACCAATTTAGTTTGATTATTTTTTGATGATTTAATTTCATTTACTTTGCTCTTGTATTCTGCTTTTATACTTATACTAAATGTAAAACATATGTTTTTAATACAAATAAATGAAAGTATTTTTATTCTTAATAGTTTTTTAAAGTTATTATATTTAATAGTTACTATAATTAATATTTAAAGTTATTATATTATTTTTGCAAAGTAAACATGTACCATTATATATAAATGTTGTGAAAATTCTCGTAAATAATTTTAAAAAATGTTTATTTTTGTTTAATTAATATTTTTTGTAATTAATTATATATGACAGCAATTCTCAACCTGTGGGACGCTCCCCACAGGGATGGGAGGGGGCGTCAGCATATAAAGAAAAAAATTTTTAAAAATTATTAATTTACTGAAAAGAAAGCAAAATAAAATGTATAATAAAAAACAAAATGAATATTTGCACTTAATAGGATTATATCCGTACTGCACAATGTAATTAATAATTAATTTATCAATACTAAAATAAAAACAAGTTTAATAATTATTCCCGACTCCCTTGGGCCTGCCTATCAAAACAAAAATTTTCGAAGGAATATTTAATGTTAGAAATAGACATTTTTATTTTTCTATATTAAGCTGAGATCTATATTGTGTCTTCAAAGCAGCCGTTGCAGAAAATTCTGTTTCACATATTTAGGATATTGAAAATGGTAATAATATATGAAGCGCTCTTGTTTTCAGTGCAGAAAACTTATCCATCCTTGTTGAAAATTAAAAGAATGATTAATTCCTAAATTGTCCTTTGATTTCGCCACTTGCGATGAGGACATGAAGATTTCTTTTTCGGCAGTTAAGAGACCTTTGCGAGTTATTTGAAATGTATCCCTAACCCACTTATAACTTGCTACCAACTTGCTGTCAGCGAAAAATTCCTTTTAAAATTCTTTGCCAGAATGGCTAAAAGATTTTCAATGTTTACAAAAATAATTTTCCACGTCGTTGTTCAGTCTAGGTTTCACTTCAGTGAAACTTCACATTCATCCAAATTTGCAAACATTTCTATTTTTTTTGTTTTAAATTTATGTTCCTCAATTCCAATATTCTACAAAACGCATTAAGAAGGTTGCACCTTGGAATTGAAGATACAAGATATTTAATTTCTCGAATATGTCAACTAAGTAGTACAATTTCATCACAAATAAACCAGTCCGAAACCTTTTTGCTTCCAGTCAATTTTTCTCTTGTAGAAAAAAGGCGATTTTATTTCCCACCATCTTCCTCGCAGTAAAATCGTAAATGGCTACAACTATATCTTTATAAAATGCAAAAAAGAATCTTGATTTTAGGAGTCTCAATTTTATATAATTTACAACTTCGTTAGCACAATATTCAAGCTTGGACTCATTTCTTTGGAAGCCAGAACTTCTCAATGAATCATGCAATGTTTTCAGACACACTATAGAGATTTTTATTTCATACGTGCTTGTATACTTTGGAATCTACACACATTGTAAGAGCACCATCATTGTATATTCCAACAAATTTTTTACACTTTGTTTACTTAATTTATAAAATCATTTAAGATAGCAAATAATACCAGTGCTGTTGCTTCGAATCTATTGGTTTTGCAGAAAAATAGTTCTTCTTCTGCTGACATAAGCAAAGAAAGGAACATCTCTATTCTATCTATTGCCTCATCAAGTTAATTTGAAAACAATTTGTCAGGCAACTTCTTGAAAGACTGCTGATGTACATCTTTAACAACAACAATTCGAAGGGGCAACAGTATCGTTTGATAGAAGTATGGACTGCAATTGTTTGGCAAAATTTTCTCCAAACATAGGTTCTGCAATCTCTATCGCAACTGTCAAAATAAGCTATTAACCAAGGGTTTGAAAAATTTCACATCTGGTATTTTTTTTATGAAAGACAAAGTTATCTAAAAAGTTATTTTTGCTTTAAATATGATTTTAATTTGAATTCAAAGAAATCTTAGGGTTTGTTAACGTACTCACAATGAGTCATTTCCAAATGTCATTTAAGTTTATTGGGTTTCATGCTGTCTGCTGCCAAATATTTTGTGCAAATGACCCACTGGAGCCTTTCTTATTAATTTACTTCAGTATTAGTAAACCCAAAATTTAAACAATTCTTCAATATACTTTCTGGATTTTATTTTCGGAATTACACTTGCTGATGCTTCACTATCGCCTAATGCTCCCTTAAAAATTTATCAATGATTCTACTGTCGCGAACATTTAATAACGTGATAATATTATTTATACCATGAATTGCATGCAATTTACAACATACGTATTCACGATAGACTCGATAGTGATGAAAGGGTAGACTCGACTGAAGTTGTCTGGCAATGAACGAATTGCAACATTTGCGTCGCAATCGTATAGACTTTCAAGAATGTTCGATACAAATCGAAATTTCACTCAAATCAATTTAAATAAATTTTTCAATGCAGCGAAACGAAGTCACAAAATATTAATGAATTTATTTCATTATATACGTGATATTTATTTACATTGTTCTATACATTATTATATGAGATTCTATACATTATTATTAGATGAAAATTATGATTGAAAATTATATCACAAAAACTGAGAAACGCTGATGTATGGTTTAAACTGTTTTATTTGTTAGGTTAAGTGTTGTTTTTTAAAAAGCAACTAATATGTACTTCATAAAGAGAAAGACTAAATATACCGCCTGAGACAAAATTGTTGATCTTGTCATCTGATGATATTGGCAACAAAGTTAGCGTTCAGTTAGTGCAAAGTTGGCAAGAAAGTTGGAACAAAAAATAATTTTAATATAAGTTGCAATTATGAGTACATAATAAATATTTATTCGATTATTGAATTATTAATTAATTAAAAATTAATAAACTTAATATAAAAAAATTATTTTCTTTTGTTAGAAATTAATGGTATTCTTTTACATTTTATTGGTATATTGCAAATTAATCATGTAAATCAGTATTATTAAATACATATTATGATTTAGTATGATATTTCATTATTCACAATTGCATTTCATTTATATTGTTGTATTTTAATAATGATTAATCAAATAATAAAAATTAGTAGTAGTAGTACCTTAAATATTCATTATCATAAATAATCATAATTCATTATTATAATTTTGCTTGCTAAAATTGGACATTAAAATCAAATGAAAAGTTTAGTTTTTTTAATTAATATCATCTGGAATACTGTATAAATTTTTATATTTTACTTTTAATGATTATTCTATCTTGGCTATTTTATTTTAAGTAACTTGTGGCTTAAGATTTACAAATGTCAGTTTCAATAGATTTTAAATAATACCGTTGTTATATCAATCTTAAATAAATTTTAAATGGCAAAATTTGTTCCTCATTTTCTCCTTCGCGATTTTTTTTTTTTTTTTTTAATATTTGGGAAAACTTTAATAGCAAGGTAATCAAAACGCATCAATACAAAAGTTATCAATCATCTGTTTGTCTCTCTTCTCATCATCTAATCATTAATCATCTGTAATCATCTAATAATCTGTGCCGTCTATTTTCTATCCAATAAGATTAATTGTTACAAGTATTCCGATAATTTTTGAAAATTCCCATGTTTAAATTTAAGAACTTAAATTTTCTCTAAAAGATAACATTTTTCTTCTCTTAAAGGTAACATATCAAAAGAACTATCATACAAAATATTGAACAATAATCTTTTTTTTTATCTCAATGAAAAATTTCCTACGGTTATTTTAATTCATACCGCTTATGCGATCGTAGAATAAGCTTAAGAATTTACATTTTAATAAAATTTTGTAATCAAATTTTTTATTATAATTTTGCATCATTTTTGTGCTACATTTGATCAAAATATGAGTTATTAAGATAATATTGTATCAAAAAGTGCGCTAATTTTTAATTGACTGTCCCCAATACCTATAGGGTTTTAGTAAAACTTTTAAATTATTTGAAGAAAATTATAATAAATAAATAAATGTTTATATTTAGTAAATGCAGAATTACACTAATTATTAAAATAATTTAAGTTGAATGCACTGTTACGAAAAGAAAAACTTAAATGTGAACAATAATCTGAGTAATGCATGATGACGACATTGATTTTAGGGAATTTAAAAAAGTTACAAAAATTATACCACTGAAAGCAGAGGAACTATTCTGATGTATTTATCTTATACACTTTGAACCATTAAAAGAAAAACAGCTTATGAAAATTTAAAGAAAATATGCCTATTTCATATCTTGATCGCAAGCACAGCCAGTATGGATTGAGTGTTCATCAAACGGAAATCTGAAAACTAACGAAACTGAATTCGGAAATCTTCAAATTGATGAATTATTACAAATGAGATTAACTGTTCAGATAGAAATCAAATATGCTCATCCAATGGTTTAAATGTCAAAGCCAAACGAAACTGAAAGATTATATCCGAACACACAAATTTAAAGTTAGGCATTTCCAGTCAAATATGTTACTGATTTGATCTACCAAGTGTCAAATTCCAACTGCATTATATTGAATTAACTTCTTAAAGTATTTTAGCGATTATTATAACATCCTGAAAATCAACATTTGACCTCATTTGTGACAGACTGTGTACAATCTTTCATATTTCTATCCTTTGGATTGCAAAACGCTGCCGCAGTTTTTCAGAAAGCTATGAAAAAACTGCTATGCAAACATTAGGACTGTACAGAATCTTATATTTTGTACCAAAGGTTTTTGAAATAGCACTGTCATTAACAATATTTACAAAAAAAAAGGGGGGAATCTGGCTAAAAGAACACAATGAAGTATTTACTCAATTAAAACAGGCCATTTTCTATGGTCTAAAAGGCTACTCAACAATTTGTATTTCATCATTTATGTAAATGCCTCGTAAAAGTTTATTTAACTCAGAAAGACGTAATTTAACACCTTTGATTAATACCCGATAAACTTATTTGCCAGTCAGAAATTGAATAAGATTCAAAAAGAAATTTGTTGTAATTGAAAAAGAACTCTTTAGCGTTCTTTTCGTTTTGAAAAAACTTGACACATATATATTTAGCTCTGAAATCATCATCATCAGAGACCTCAACCCTCATAGGTTTCTCGTAGAATGTTCTTCACAGAGTTCTCGATCGCCACATTGATCTTGGCATTGCAACATTTTCATGCAATTATTGAAAGCTGAAAGAGAAAATAATTATTCGTTATAGTTTGATAAAACATGTAATAAGTTTGATTTTAATGATGGTTTTTTATTTTGTTTATGGACGGTGGAATTAATCATAAAGTAAAATTATGTTTAAAAACTTGTAGTATAACGTGTATACGTGAATTACATACTTTATTCATCTATGTTTCTTTAACTACCTCTTACCGAAATCTACTGATTTTTTTTAAAGAAAATTTATTTTAAAAATATTTGGTATTACTATTTATAGAGGATGATTAAAATTTAATTTTTTTTTTTTTTCTTCTTATTGCATAGATGTTCTAAGATTTGTGAAAGTTAATTTATCGCAGTAGAAGTTAGGGCCGGATATGCGTGTGGTCTTGATTTAGTGTTGTTTCATTGTTGAAACGGAATTATTTCTTTAAATAATCACGAATCTTTTAGCTGTCATATTTATTTAAAATTTGTTAAAACAGCATTGCGCAACTGCAACACATAACACACAAAACAAAATTATTATATAACAAATATTTACAAAATCATGTTAGAAGCAATTTCGTTTAAGGGCCTTTGTACCCTCCGTACTGACTGGGCCGCTTCACTCGAGTTCCACGGGAGAAGGAAACGTACAAAAAAAGTCCAAAATCTAATGCAAGGGTCAACTCGCCTCTTAACTTTGAGTTCAAGGTTATAGCTTTTTGTGAGAATGCATGATGGATCCTTACTATTGTTGGATCTTTTTTAATTAAGATAATTATTTAAGATTAAAATTAGTTTAAGCTGAACTTTGTACTAATGACATTATTTGTTTGTAGATTTAACAGGTTAATAAAAGACACAATCAAATCTTATAGTGGTAAGGTGCCAGAATGGGATAAGTTCCTCGCAAGTGTGAAGTCAGTCCTAGCAAAACGACACAGAAACCAAAACGTGTGTGCAACGTATAGAAAAAGGGGAACTTAAAGAGATGCCGTTATGTAGATACATTTAATTATTATTAAGTCTTCAACACGATGAAAAAATATCACAGCTGTACAAATGAGATCTATAGAGTTTATTTATCATTCTTTTACTTTCATCTTTCAATTATTTAATTCTTAAAACATACTCTGTTGTGCAAAATATCTGCAACTCTGAGACATGGTATTCCAAATTCTTATGCAGATTACCTAATTTACTAAAGACAAAGAAAATTAATCATATGGAAATTCAAAAAAAAAAAATTGAACACAGGGAAAAATTTGAATATTTCTTTCAAATATTACGCCCATTTGTGCTTGTTTTTGTAATTTTTAAAATACTTTTTTTTTAAGGTCAAGACTTAAATTAATTTATACAACACATTTTATTATTATTTTGCAAAAATGACTGAATAAACAAAGATAAAAATTTTAATTTAGATGAAAAATGTATAACATTAAATAAATTATTTTTCTAACGCCTTTCTTTATTTTTTAGTTCAAAAAGTCCTGAAAGATTAAACGTTTTGTTCATCTTTTAGAATCATGAAAGAAATACTCAACTTCCAAAACAATAAAGATATAGTAAACACATCCATATAACGTCACTTTAAATATTTATGCCGATCAAAATTAACACTAGCTGCTCTTTGTGTGCATTGCACTCATTATGTCGCCTTTGTATTAACGAGACATTTAATCTAAGCCCTGTCTTTCATTACTATTTTGGTACTTTATTTTGGCACGCTGAACCTCCCATTTCACGACGCAGAACATAAACCTTAGAAAAGTATTTCTTGGACACATTGACGTGGCTCTTAGTTTCTGATAAGCTGTCATAAAAGCAAACTTAATTACCTGCACAATTGAGTATTCTTAGATATTTCATTCCTTTGGACCGTACTCGTCAAATTTAACTTCCAATATATCATTTTCGCGATTAAGAAACTATTGGAAGAAAGATATATTTTCAAATGCTTTAATTCTCACTTTGTTTTACGTGGATAATTTGAAAAGATAATAAAATAATAATTTTTGGATAATTTTTGTTCAAGTTTTTATTTTTAATACATGTGTATTCTTTGATAATACGTTTTTATTTAATACATGTGTATTATTTGATAATACATATTTTTATTTAATACAAGTGTATTATTTCAGTTTTTATTTTTAATACATGTTTATTCTTTGATATATAGTATACAATAATAAAAAAATGATATACAATAAAAAACATACAACAAAAAAACAATATACAATAATAAAAAAAAACGATATACAATAATAAAAAACAATATACAATAATAAAAAACACTATACAATAATAAAAAAACAATATACAATAAAAAAACGATATACAATAATAAAAAAATATATATACTAATGGAAAACAATATACAATAATAAAAAAACTATACAATAATAAAAAACATACAATAATAAAAAACGTTACACAATAATAAAAAAACGATGAAAATAATAGAAAAACGATATACAATAATAAAAAACAATATACAATAATAAAAAAACATATAGTGGTCGAGAAAACAAATAATTTTGATACACAATAACCAAAAAAATCAAATTTAAATTTATTCATTTTAAATGTATTATAAATTTAAAATATGTATCAGAGAAATAAAAACCTTTATTTACGTTTATGATCAAGATGAAAATTTATAGTTATTACTAAGAGGATGTTTTGTTATTTTTTTCAGTTTTGATATTTCTGATTAAACATTAATCAAAATTCCGAATTTATACAATACAATTTACAACAAACTAGTACCTTTTAAAAACATAACAAATAAACGTCTATAAGAAAATTTTGTCCTTTTGTAAGACTTTTTTTAAATAAGTTTTACAGAATTTCCTGATTCAATTTAAATTCCAAAACCCTTTTTTTTATATCATAAAAGATTTTTGTGGCAGTTACTTAAATATTTTACATTATAAGAACTTACATAATAAAAGCACTATTCTACAAAGTAACCTTTTTCTATGCCAAAGAATTTTTTGAATAATCTTTATAATATATTTAACGAGGATTTTCTTTAGCACGTAAGGTTTTCGTAACTTTTCAGGGTTTTTTTTTGTTTTGTTTTGTTTTTTATAGCGTTTTTGAAAGCAACACATACGCATTTTTTGTCATTTAAGCGTAATTAAATAGAATTATCAAAGCAAAGTTCCTTCTTTTTGCTTTACTAAGTTGGAAATCATTTCCTTCAACCCGATTCATCAGGGGCTTGATGACTGAGTGGCTAGCGCTCTTGCGCTCGGTACCACATGTTTCGGGTTCGAGTCCCGGGGCGGTGCCATGGATGTTTGTAGTGGTTCGGAATCCACCTTACACAGTAGGTCCCGGTCTATTTAGCCTAAATTGTGCACAAGATAACCGTAGAGCGACAAACCAAATCAACCCGATTCATGATTCAGTGACAGGCAACGTGCGCTGTTGGTGAGCATCAGGGCTGAGGTTAAATCTGCCAGCGGCCTTGTTGTCTATTTTCAGGAATTTTTAATTACAATAAATATATTTATCATTTAAATAATATAAAAGATTTATTTGCCCAACTCGTGTCTCAATGGCATTAGAGCTGATGAACATTAGAGCTGATTTCCAATCCGCTGGAAGCATCGTTGTAGACATTGCTACAAAAACGAGGAGATTCGATGGCGTTTGTCATGTTCAGAATCTTGCCTCGTTAGTCGGACAACTGCTGGGAGTTTTCCTGGTGTTTCTTTTCGCAAGTGCGTAAATAGTTCCCTCTAAAAGTCCTCTTGAAAGGCACTGCCCTCCTTCTTCAGCTGCACGGAGGCAAGTCAGACTTCTACCTACGAGTGCTCCCTCACAACAGAAGTCCTCCCACCCACCCGCCCCTCCATCCATGAGTAGATTACTTATGGGATGTCCGTCCTGCACTGCAGGACACTGAGGATTAGACACAACAATACACATATCATTTACTACAAATAAAAAAATGAAATAATTTTCTATTTCGGTCTATGACTTACATATTTGAAATCGGTTAAAAGTTACTATTATGTATATCGTAAAGTATTTTTCAACAGATATAAAAGATTTATGAGAATGCAATACACTCATTTTGAATTGTATTTTACTATACTTCATAAACCACACATGCAGTAAATAATCCAGACTAAAGCCTGAGCGGGTTTGAGACCACAGTCAGGTCTCTACAGCTGTTTTACACAAACATGATGATTTATAGGCTGTAATAAACGTC
Organism: Caerostris darwini; assembly: GCA_021605075.1. Lineage (NCBI taxonomy): Eukaryota > Metazoa > Arthropoda > Arachnida > Araneae > Araneidae > Caerostris > Caerostris darwini. Next base: position 27,343 of record BPLQ01011957.1, read on the forward strand.
AAAATATGCAGTATTTTTATGTTATATTCCGTCTATTATATTCTTCATAGTTTCGTCGATTTCTTTCACATTAAGAGCTGAGGTGATTTTCCGTTGTACAAAAGAACACTTTATTGTTCATCCCAAAGTTTTGGCCGTTTCACTTTATTTAATCTTTATTTAGGTCATTTTATGTCAATAGATGATTAGAAAGGCCTAAACTTTTATGATCATTTTCATCATATTTTTGTTTATCTTTTATCTTCAGAGATTTAATTTTAATAATATAGGTTAATAGCGGACGAGCCCACATAGCCCAATCGGTAGAGCACGACACTCTTAATGTCGAGGTCGCGGGTTCGAGTCTTAATTTTGGCGATGTTCCTTTTCATACATCGAAATCAGTATTTTAAATGAATGGAAATAATTGTTTGTTTGAATCCACTTTAAACCGTAGCTTCCGGTCTAATATGACTTCTGGAGCTCGATACTACAGGTTTCGGTGGTGCCATGGATGTTTGTAGTAGTTCGAAATCCATAGGTCCGGGTCTGATATGACCGTAGAGCATCACAGCGTCCAATCAGACTTCTTCTCACTCACATCATTCCCAAGCTGCTTAGGCAACTTAGCTCAAGGCACAGTGATGTGGTGTGGTGTAGTGGTCGTAGTAGTAGTTCATAGCAGTAATGGTCTAATATGACTAAGGCCGAGTGGCTACCGCTGAGGGGCTCGGTACCACACATATAGGTGTCCGAATCCCGACGGTGCCATGGATGTTTGTAGTAGTTCGGAATTCACTTTAATCCGCAGATCCTGGTCTCATATGATCGTAGAATGTTATTCACAGTCCAGTCAGACATCTTCTCGTCCACATCATTCCCACACTGTAAAGGGGCAATTCAGCCCTTGGCACAATAACGTGATGTGGTGTGATGAGGTGTGGTGTAGTAGTAATAGTGGTCTAATAGAAATATATACCCCGCAAAAAGAGAACATCTTCTGTCTCGAAATCTGCCAGTAGGCAGACGGACTTGGCACACTATAGGGCTGTTACACCAATGAAGAAGAAGCATGGGTCAAGAAGATTTCATTGATCTTCACCTTGAGTGATTAAATAACATTTGTAAATGCATAATTGTTATATTTAAAAGTATGTTTCGTCACATTTATGATTCTCTTAGTTTTTACAATGCAAAATAAAGATAGAGAGAATGGCTCTGTCCGTTACGAGGTAACCATAAAAGGTTCATGGCAAAAATCATTTATCTATCTCGATAAAAGTAGCATGCGAAACATTTGCATTGATTACATACATTACAAAAAAAATTGAAATGTTGAATAGAGATGGGAATAACAGTTAATTGTCGTAATTTATATGATATAAATTAACGGTTAATTTTAACTCTCCTTAATCCTGCAATGCGTGGATAAGTTGCACATGAATACTGTACACTTTAATTTGAATTATAACATAGAATATTTTTATCGAGTTACCTTCTAAGAGAAATGCTACATTTTTGTTTTATATTTTCTGTGTTCAACAATTATACTAAAAATTAAACGAAAATTAATTCAATATAATAAAATAATTAAATAAGCTCATTTTGATTTAGCATTTTTTCTTAAAATTTTATATTGAAAGAAATGTTATTTTTAGAAAGATTTTTGTTCAGAATTTTTGGTTACAATAAATAAATTTATTAATTAAATAAAATAAAAAATTTATTTGGCATTTATTATCACGGCTCAGTGGCAATGTGCGTCCTAGATGAGCCTTCTGGCTGAGGTTCAATCCACTGGTGGCCTCCTTGAAGCAATTGCTACAAAAATGAAAAGACTTGATGGTGCTTGTGAACTTCAGCATCTTGCCTCGTTAGTCGGACTACCTGGTGGGAGTTTTCTTGGGTTTTTTTCCCATACGAAAAGCAAATGTGGGGTAGTTCACCCTAAAAGTCCTCCCGTAAGGCATTGCCCTCCTTCTGCAGGGACTTGGAGTCCTATTAAACTTCTAACTACGTGTGCACCATCACAACAGAAGCTGCCTCCCTTCCCCCTATCCATGAAATTTCCATCTCGCACTGCAGGAGACTGAGGCTTATACACAAGAAAGATTTATTTATAATTATAAAACGAATAATCTTTTTATAATTATAATAATTATAATATTTTATAATCATATTATTTTATAATTCCTTTAAAAAATTGATAAGGCAATTTTGAATATATGAATTTTTCATGCTTAATTATTAATAACTTTTTCTTATATGCATTTCTTAAAAGATGGCAAGAATAAATTTATGCATAAAAAAATCGATCTGTTGATTCATCGGTAAAATATATTCAAGATTAAGAATAACATTCTTTTAAAAGAAATTTTTATCCAATATTTCTTAATATATTGTAAACAGGGGGGATCCATCATTTCTCGATATAAATTAACATACTTTATTTTAACAAGTTTTTTTAATAAAAAGAAATGTAATAAATGGATGAGTTAGAATTTTTAAAAAAAATGTATATATTATACAATATATCTTATGTCCTAATAAAGGTATTCATTAAATGGTTTCATTGTCTTATGGACTTTGCCTAGATGTTGCTTTCGACCAAGTGTTTATTATAGAAACAGCAACAACATATGATATATTATGATGATATTACACAAATATAAGATATGTCTTTAATCCTGCTTTTTTTTTTCAATGTTATCGCAAATTATTCACTATTATATGTATCGCTAATTTCATTGTGTACACTCATGTCCATAAATTAAGGATAATGAAGTTCAGGAAAAGAAAGAGACAGAAGCAAAACAAATTTGACTAATTTGTAAAGTCTATTTATTAAACAAAAGGTAAAGAGCAAAAAAGATGCTATATGTTTGACATAATTAATAAAAATTGCGATTTTTACTCCCTGGAGCAAATTTCAAAACAGAACCTGTTTACAAAAAACAGTATAACATGGTTAGTATGATGGTTAATATGGAGTATGTCTCGCGGACGATGCAATACAGGCCTTACAACGCCTAGGCATGCTGAGTATCAAATTATCAATCTGGTCTTGGGGAATATTACACCACTCATCAAGCAATGCCCTCCGAAGTTCCGGTTGACAGGTGCTAGGGGGTTGACGGGCTGCAATTCGTCGACCAAGCATATCCCATACATGTTCTATTGGATTCAAGTCCGGCGAGTATGCTGGCCAATCCATACGGGTGATATCCTCCAATTGAAGGCATTCGTCTACAATGTTTACACGGTGAGGACGGGCGTTCAGTTCTGGAACCAAGAATAATTCCTCCCCAAACGAGCCATCCTGCACCACCGTAACGGTATCGTTCAATGGTGTTCTCTTGGTGGTCCATATGAAAGTCCGGCGAGAATCAGACTGCAAACTAAACCTGGGCTCGTCGGAAAACATCACACCAGACCACTGTTGCGGTGTCCACAATGCATGCTCTCTACTCCAGGTTAATCGCAGGCGACAGTGAGTTGCGGTAAGTGGAACACATCTGACAGGCCTACGAGCATACAGACCAATGTGCCCTAAGCGTCTGTACACGGTCTGCCTTGAAACTGACGTACCGGTAGCTGAAGAGAGCTGACGAGACAGGTCTGATGCTGTGCTTCGTCTGTTTCTTTTGGCAGTAACTGCTAAATACCTGTCCTCATTCGGCGTTGTAACTCGGTGGCGACCTGTGCTGTAACATCTACTCACATTGCCATCATCTTGGAATCGTTGCCAAAGCCTGGAGATGACACTCTGGGCGATTCCAAATTCTTCGGATACTTCCAGCTGCGTACGTCCACATTCGAATCATCCAATAATTCTACCACGTAAAACATTATCCAAATGCTTCCTTTGTGCCATAACTATGGCACAAAATGGCATAGTTATGGCATTTTATGAGCGGTTATTGCACTGAAAGGCTTTTAAAGCGCGTGTGAACAATTTTTCTTCTTTGCCACCATTCCTTATATACCCCTCTCTTACACTCTCGTCATTGTGACGTACTATCCGCGCCATCTGGTGGTTTCCTGTAATTTGCATATTCTTCTTCAAGATGTGTGTGATAATTCTACAGGTGAAATTTTTATTTTAGAGTTCAATTTCTGTGTGATTCTGAATTGTCCTTAATTTATGGACATGAGTGTAAAAGCAATTAAAAAATAATGACAAGCAAAAAAACAATAAACAAATAACTAATAATTATCAACCGATAGAAATTTTCATTATAAATAGAGTTGACAAAGAATTTTAAGTTCAAATATGCTAAATATATGGGGAGTTAAAAATGATTCAGTTGCAATTACGAGAGTTGAATTTAATTGGAATTAAATTTAAATTTGCGCTATTCGTGAAATCTATCAGTACACCTAATGGCTCCTTGCGCTGAGGCTGTGAAGCACTGTTGAATAACTACTAATAACAAACTCTTGCCATCCGAAGAATTCATAAACCGGCGCTAAAATTTGCATTACTCCTAACGCCATGTAGCGTTGAGGTCGGCTACCGCTGGTAAAAGAAAACATTAATTCTTCGTTTCATCAACTAAAGTTGATCGCTTATTTTCCTCAACGTAATTAAATTAACTTCTGGTGCTCGGTGTCACAAATTTCGGGTTCAAGTTCCGGCGGTGCCATGAATGTTTGTAGTGGTTCGGAATCCACTTTAAACCGTAGGTTCCGGTCTAATATGGCTGTTGAGAGTTGGGAATAGGGCTAACAATCCTACGCCGTAAAAAGAAAAACATCTCGTAATCTGCCAGTAGGCAGACGGCCATGGATCACCATGGGGCTGTTGTGCCAATGATTATGATGATGATAAATTAGCGATTATGTTTATATACAATCCAGTCCCATTAATGTGACCACCTGTCAAAAACCAGAATATACACTCTTGTATATTCTGGCTTTAAGTGGAGTGTGGAATGTGGTATTAAGTGGAATTCTTTATATACACTCCACTGCAATGTGCAATGCCTTTTGTGATTGGTTATTTCACGTTGACGTCGAAAATATGTGGTGGTCCCATTAATGTGAATGGACTGTGTATTTGCACAGGCCTAGTGCTGAATTCTTGTCCTAGACTACTGTCTTGCAACCTGGATAGAGATTGTTTTCTTATATAAATAAATATATGCTTAGAACCAATACGTTAATTGATGTAAAAAAAAATAAAATAGAAAACATATAGTAGAAATAGGAAACATTCATACGTATAAAAAAAATTTGACGGTAAAATTTTGATTGCAGATATGGATTTATAAACAAAAATATTTAAAACAAAAATTATATCCGTGTTTATTAGTGTTCTATACATTTATATATTAAAAATGCTCTATACAAAATGTTCTATACCTTTATATATTAAAAATATCTGATTTTTTTTATTATGTTTTAATAAAGCTGTTGATTTCCTTATTCGTATGAGCATGTCGGAAAATGTAGCGCCATCCTATCTTCCTTTCTGTCAGTAGATATAGTGTGGTATCAGTGGTATATTTTTTTTGGTTCTAATGCAGGTGGCAAACACTTAGACAGCTTGGTCTTGGATGCCTTAAGGCAAGCGCTGCACAGTCGTTACTCACTTTGGCGCGTGTAACTTGAAGATAAACCACGGACGCGGAGTAACAATGCCCCCGCAACGCTCTACGATCCTATTAGGACCGGGACCTACGGTTTAAAGGGGATTCCGAACCATTACAAACATCCATGGCACCGCCGGGATTCGAACCCGAAACCTGTGGTACCGAGCGCCAGAGCGCTAACTACTCGGCCATTGTGGCCCATCAGTGGTATATATATCCGCCGGATCGCCCATATGATTGGGATCAGACGTAGTTTTATAATAGAATAAAAGCATTTTAATTAACCGTCATTGATTACGATCCTCCCCAACATTTTTGGTCTTCATATAGGAAACGAAAAGCTTCAATTACTTAAATTGGCAGTTGGGGAGCCTAAAATCGAAAATACAGATTCTAAGGGATTACATGGACTCTTTAGAGATGTAAATTCGCCTGCGAATTGAATTAGAATTGAAATTACATTCTCTTGTTAGAGCGAGGGACGTAACAGAGCAAATACGAAAGTTCTGTTACGTCTCTCGTTCTAACAGGAGATACGAATACTAATACGAACGAACTTCCACAGGAGACAAATTTTGCAGACAAAGAGAACGATGCAGTGAATACTTTTAGATAGACATATAGAATTTTATGTAACCTAACGAAAGTTGTGTTTCATTGAAGTCCAAACAATCTCCATTAAAACAGGAAGCTAGACAACTACTAACGCCGTATGACACTTATGAGTCTTTAGTTGAAGCATTAAAATTTAATTTCCAGTAATTAAAATTTAATAAGTCAGTCATGAAGATAAAAGAATTGTTGTTTCCTTCCCCTTAATTCAGTATTAGCTCTAAATGAATTAAATAATAAATCAAAATGATTTACGAAATTTAGCAGGTAGTTTGGTTTATCGCTCTAATGTCGCTCTAATTAGATCGGTTTAATGTAATCACAGTTTAACGTGGTTAGCACAAAGTATTCTAAAATATCTTCGCGCGTTAGTATTGCTTGATTTAAAAACTATCTCACTTTCCCAAGAAATATCTGAAATAAATTAGATAGTGAAACACATAAACAGTATGAAATGACATTAAAATTAACAGAATTTCCAGGCTGAGAAGAATTTATTACATTCTTATTGATAGGTTGCCAAATATTATCAAGTTGCATGCACCATCTTATAATTACACAAAATGCAAATTTAAAGTATTTCAACCCAAAACGAAATCACTTCTACCTAAAACAGCTTCTATTTATAGTGTAATATGCAACCAATCACATGTTCTATTTATATGAAATTTTTTTTATTATTATGAATGTTGAACAAAGATATAATCTAGTAAAGAAAAATAACCTTTGTTTGAACTGCCTTAGTTGTGAACCGCAAGTCATTTTCTGAGCGTCGTAGTTCTCGTTTGTTGAAAACCTATATTATCCAACAAGTTTCAACGAACTAAACTCTACTGAACACGGAAGTACTAAATGATTCGACTAGATTGTTTGTATATAATGCTGTCTTCCAACCTAAGGGAATGCTGATGTTGAGTCACGTAAAAACAAAACTAGAGTGAAGGAAGTACTAGTTCTTATTCTCATGTGTAAGTCAATTACGTTATTGAGTACCTTTAATAATTTATTACAGAAGAAATCTCTTTTCCGTTGAGAGCGATATTAGATTCTCGAAGTAATCGAGCAATTTAATTACTCAAGAAGCTCCAATTATTTTAGGATTAAAGCATTAAAAAATAAATTCTTTAGGTTTTTTTTTTGGTATTAACGGAGTGTGATAAATAATAGATAATGTCTATGATTGTTTCGAGCATGGTACAGAAAATTAATGGAATTTTTAATATTTCTTTTAAAAAAAAGTTGTAAATGAAATGGATATACTTCGAGCAAATATTCCATTTAATGTTGCAGATAAAAATTTCTATCTACTGGACAAAAATTTTTTTAATTAGAAAAGAATTGTTTTTTAAAATATTGAAATCTGAGAAAATCTAGTTAGTTGGGGGCAAGCTGATATTGCACAATAACCGTATTCGGCTATGCTGCTAGTGGAGTGATGTTAAATAACAACGCAAATAACAACATTGTGGATTTGTTCAAAACCTGACTGAGCTAAACAAGATTATCAAAAGATTTTGGAAAATCGAATATTTTCTAGAAATTGAGATTCTGGTTAGGAGAAAAGAAGAAAAGTTTTACGAATAACATTTTGTAAACACACACAAATGAGATATAACTTTTTTCTCCTACCAGCACAACTCCAATAACTTCATTTAATGATAAGAATAAAAACTAAAGGCCAAAAAAAGGGGCCTTCGATATTTTACAAGATTTCGACAGTACTGCAATCCCAACTTGTTTCTCATCATATGACACAATAACCAGTTAAAGAGCACTAAATATACAATTTTGGCTCTTATTTTGATTCATTCAATTTTCATTGATTCCTTATTATTTTTTTTTTCAAATTCTATCCCAAATTCAATGGAATACATTCGGGAATTTATTCCTTCGAATTCCTGGAATGCACGCACTATCAGAGCTTAACCCCATTTTAATTCAATTTTTTTCTTCAGTTCAAGTTTTAGTGATTCAAGAAACATTTCTTAATTTTCAGGATTAGTTTCATTTTCCTTTAACATTAATCTATAGGTCAAATCGAGATGATACCATGCAACGAGGATGACTTTAATAGCTATTGTTTCAACAATTCGTCGTCACTCTAAATCTTCTTAATCAACCCCCTTCCGTCAGAAAACGAAATTCAGGCCTTCACAATTCATCTTCCACAAAACCCTTTGTTAACCTTTATTCTCCTATAGGCTATTTTACATAGATTGGTTAGATACAGTTATGCATCAACTCCTTTGTACTTGCTTCATTATCGGTGATTTTAATTCGCATCATCCTATTCTCGATTCATCCTGTTTAATCAAAATTTCTGAAACCTTGATCAATTCAATTATCAACAATAATTTAAACATTCTAAATATCAGTTCACCAACTCATATACTCCATCTTCTTTGTCTCTTATTGATGAACAACTAACCTTCTAGTATCCTATTACAATGAACTATCTACAATTTATTCCCTTTGATCTTTCCCCTAATTCCTCTCAAAACTATTATGAATCTTTTATTTTCAGTGGATTACAAGATGCTATACATGCTGCTCCTTATACTTCTCCAGGTTGTGACGACATTCAAATCAAATTAATTCAAATTGTTCTTCATAAGTATCTTCATGAGCTCCTTCGTACTTTTAATAGCATTTGGCTCGCTGGAAATTTTCCACAAGAGTGATTCAATGCACAAATCACCCCAATCCTTAAATCAAAGATAGCTTTACCATTCGTTTTATGTAAAATTTTTGAACGGATCGTACTTTAGAGAATTGTTTATTTTTCAATTTCTAACGAATTCAATTATTATCATTCAGTTATTATTCAATTATTATCATTATTATCATTCATTATTTTTATTTTTTTCTAAATTTTATGCAAGCTTTGTCATTACTTCATCATAAGATCGTCGAAGCTAGAAATGTAAAAAAATACTTTCATATTACTTAAATTAGATCAATTTTCAGCCTATGATTCTGTTATGCATACAATTTGGTATAAAGGGCACCGTTGTAAAGTGAGTGTTTTGGTTTTATCATCATAACAGGAATTTTTACTTAAATTAAAGTAACTCTTTTTCGATAATTTTTTTTTTCTATTTGCAGAATTCAACAGGATAGTGTATAAAGTGATTTCTTTTTCACAACCTACGAGTACATACTGAATATTTTAAGCATCATACCCTCACATACTGAATACTTATTATATGCCGACATTTTTTTTTATTTAGCAGTGATAAAAGTCTCGATAAAGTTTCTTCTATCTTCCAATTAATCATCATAAAATCCCTCAATGATGAGAAATATGAAAATTCACTCTTCAATCTGAGAAATGCTAAGCAGTACATTTCTCAAATACAAAAAAACACCAGCTCAACATTTGCAGATTCATAGCAACAATATTCTATAAAAAGCACTTCCGTCATCTATACATCATTTTCTCATAATCTTACTCTCAAAAGTACTTCATACATCTAAAAAAGAAAGTCAATAAAAATTTTAATGCAATCAATCCAAGAAATAGCAGCTAATTCCTGAGGTTGTTAGTTATGTCATCGCATTCAAATATCAAATTCAAGAAGTCTATTCGAATACGGATCACTTATTTTTATCTCTTCTGGCCATAATGATTTCAAAATTGTAATTACTGTATACAGTTTAGCTATACGTTTCTCAATAGATCTTCCAAAATGAACTCCACGCTTTATTTTACACAACGAAATCGGTCAACATCCGTTGTTTCAGAGACAGCTTATGTTAACAAAGGGCCTTTTTCTCAAACAAATACCTTTCGAATCATCCTCTTCTCTCTCAATTTATCTTAGATATGGAATCAATCACTAAGGTTGAAATTTCCCATTTCTCTTCAGACGCTTTTTGCACAGCATCTTGAGAGCTTGAACATTCGACTTTCGAGTTTAATTATTTTCCACCAGTTAGTTAAAACCCAAAAATCACTTTTTATCTTAATGATTTACCTTTTCTAAACAGTTAACTCATCATGTCATCAAATGTTTTTAACAGTGAGGAGCACTCGACAGACAAGGTTATTTTAGCCTCAGGCGCATCTAAGACAAAACTTAGCATTCCGTAGCTGATATCAATATATCTTCACAAAAGTCTTCCTCGGGTCAGATTTCCAATTAAAATAACATTTTCCCTTGCAACAGGTCAGATTTTCCCTTGCACTGATTTTTACCATATTTTCTCTCCCCTCACAAATCTGTCATCCTTACAAACAGTCTCTACAAAATTTCAACTTTTAATCCAGTCGCGACATCAAACTTTTCACAAGTCAAGTTCAAATTATCGTAAGCGGCATTTGAACAACTGAATACATCTAGATTTCAGGACATGTTGGCTGATTCCCTAGGAGAAAAATCAGCAGAAGATAACATCATTTTTCATTGGATATCTTTAGAGGACGTTAGATTTCACGCAGAAGACTCTACAAAAACAGCAGATCAGTGGATAAGCTAAAATATGCTCATGAATTTATTCATTTAAGTAGCATCAAACCTTGTCATCGATTTTTTCCTATAAATCGAAAAGAAGACTTTCTACTTTTAAATTTTGTACAAAAATAAATCAAATGCTTAACTTTCTAGCCATAACTAACTTTATTTCCTTCGTGTCCATTCTGTAATACCGATAAATCGTAGAACAAAGTTTGCTCTATTCTACGAAATATTAAGACCTAAGAAACAAGAAACAAGCTTTAAGACAGTTTCCCATACAAAGCTATTTTTCTTTGATGTTTAATTTGACTAAAGATGGATTACAAAACTATAATAATACTTCACTTTTTACGAAAAGTCTCGTAACCTTTTCAGTAAAAGGAACATCGAATTTCTTCTTGTTATTTCTCTTTTGTAATAAATGTTATTTAAAGTTTCTTACCTTTCTAATTTTGTAGTATTACGATTTAATCGATCAATAGTTCATCAGTTCATCTCATTTTTATTTTTATTCTTCTTCTTTCTTTTCCTTTGCTTCTCAGAAATATCGTACACTATTTCATTTATTCAAATTCTAGTTCAAAGATCGTCACAAGGTCTGTCGCATATGACACACTATCATGTATTTACTAATTAGAAGCTTTTTAGTTGTTTGATTATAACTTATCGTTCAATATCAGTGTCTGTTTTATTTGCATAACATTCGGACAAATTAAGAGCAGCTTGTGTTACCATAAATCTCAAAGCATCTAATCACGGTAAGATGTAAGTGTTGAATAATTTCTGGCATTAAAAGATTTTTAGAATTTTGATCGACCATTCTGAACTCACTTTATTGCATATCATGTGGAAGGATGAAATTAATGATTTCATTAAGACTCACAGATTAACAATAGTTACTTATGGTAGTAAAAGCCCACTCTACCTACTCAAAAGATAGCAGAAACAACTGACTGCCGATGACGGCAATAAGTATCTGTTAGCAGTTGAATTCTATGGATGATTTCCTTATTGAGTTTAATTATGTATATTCTGAAAATGATCTCCAAAGTCAACTCGTTTAGCTATTTCATGGTGCTAGAATACAGTTATATGAATGGTAATCTAATAATAGACTGCTACTGCTTGATTGGATCAGATTGAACTGCCATATCCTATTAATCATAATAAGAATCTTTCATTTTCCACTTCAAGTGAGATTAAAGAACTTGGAGTTTTTGAGGAGAATTCCTTCTAGTTCAAAATATCCCCTAAGAATTTGAACTATGGAAATGTATCAATCACAAAGAAATCAGTAATGGTCACCATTGCACGACATTTTGATCTTGGATTGAATGGGCTAATAATTACAATGGTCAAAATTTCCATGCAGAATCTATGGCATTTAAAATTGAGTTGGAATAATCCATTGCCTTCAAACCTAATTTTAGAATGAAAATCCTTTTTATTGCCTTTTTTATCTATAAACTGTGTAAATATACTTGTTTAACGCTTGATGGAGAACTCTATTCGAATTTAGTTACATGTCTTCTCCGATTATTCAGAAATCGCCTAGAGTATTGACATTTACATTCGTTTTACTTTACATTCATATACTTTTTATGTCTTGACGACTTTTTATGTCTTTCCGTACAGACTGAGACGGTTCTTAATTCTCGATAGCTATGCCCTGTTTTGAGTCATTCAAATGACATAACAACCCTTACTCCTGCTCACTTTCTAGTTTAGAGACCATCTTTGGTCACTGTACCTGATCCAGATTACACTGAAGTTCCCATAAATTCATTAAACCGATTGTAATCAATGCCAAAAAATGAGTCAGCACTTTTGCCACTGATATATTCGAGTACTTGAAACGTTTTCAACTAAGACTCAAATTATGTAAGAGTTAGGCAAAGCAGAATTGAGAAAAGATCTATTTCTAATTAAACTTTTAGATAGTTCCATAAATTTTAATACTTTACAAAAATTATACACATGTTTACTAGTGTTGTATTCTATACATTTCTATATTAAAAATAACTGGGTTTTTTTATTTCGTTTTAATAAAGTTGTTGACATCATTATTCGTATGAGCATCCTTTTTTTTGTCAGTAGGAATAATTTTAGTAATATTTAATATTTCAGTCAGATTCGAGTGCGATTCCAAGCTTAACTCTCCCATATGGTGGTGATCCGACATAATTTCATACTAGAACAAAAGCATTTTTATTAATCTGCACTTTAGTCATCATTTATATAGTCAGACAATTTCCTCCAACATAAGTAAATGAAGTATTTCAGTGTTAAAATACAACTTACATTTTGGCTATAGAATAGATAATAAAGTAAATCAACATTTTAATCACAAGTTGATTATAATTAGTCTCACTCTCAAAATGCTAAAAAAAAAAAAAAAAAAAAGAAACATTCGTCACAATGAGTTCAAATTTGAACTGAAGATACTTGAAGAAGGAGGAAACGGTATGGCATCAAAAAAAAGTTTCACCGATTTTTCCCATCCAATTTGGTATGACCGTGCTTGGTGTTTGGTCTTTCCACTCACAGTGTCACAACTGTTGAATGACTTGGAAGTCATTTCTTCCGTCAAAAAACCGAAACAATCAAGAACATTGAACACTATAGTTGGTTTAAACATGCTAAATTCGTTATAATTTCGATTCAAAATAACACTGGCAGCCGAATTCACTTTTATATGCCACTTACAGTACCATCTATTAATATACTTCGGTACCTTTTGTGATGCCGTACCGTTTCTCCCTTCTTCAAATATTTTCTGTTCAAATTTGAACTCATTGTGAAGAGTGGTTTCTTTTTTTACAGCATTTTGAAAGTGTGACTTTAATTATAATAACCCTGTATATTCTATACCCCTGAATCATTTTTAAATAAACGTTTACAAATTTTGTAAGAAATAATTTATCAAGCATGTTGTTGTCAATCATTTCTTCTTCACAAAAGACAGCATTTATCATGTAGATATATCCTTACCAAAATAAGAAAATTCTAATGGTAATTTATTAAATTTTTTCTATAACCATCTACAAAATAAAAATGCAAATTTAAAAATAATATTCAGTGCGGAACTTTATCACTCGTCTATTAGAAAATGTTACCATTCTTCATTGAAGTAGTTGCCATTCATTCCTTACTAGCAAAAACTTCATTTTTTTAAAAATTGAATACAAAGGTATTTCTAGCAGACAATTCTTGAAATTTCCTTCCTACACGAATATTCTTATTACACGCTCTGCTTCTTTCGATTCCAGGACTCAACATAAGACGTATTGAATTGCTGGAGCGTGTTATTCGATAAGCAACTCGCTTCTGAAGAGGGTATCAATCGGATTCGCGCGTATTTATAACTTGTCAAAAAAGGCGTGACTGTTACAAACTCAATAGTTTTATTCAAAGAGCGCAATGCAATATAGAGCCAGACTTCTATTCGAAATATACAAATTGCGTTAAACTTTTTAATTTCCCTGTTTTTAATTTCTTTCAACTGAAATTTTGAATAAGGATTGGTTTCTAAGGTTAGGTTTGTCGCTCTACGGTCCTCTTGGGAACACTTTAGGCTAAACAGACCGGTACCTACAGTTTAAAGTGGATTTCGAACCCTACAAAAATCCATGGCACCGCCGGGACTCGAATCCGAAACCTGTGGTACCGAGCGCTAGCCACTCGGCCGTCAGGCCCATTTGGTTTCTAAGGTAGATTGGTTTGTCGTCTACGGTCATCTTGTGCACACGAGGACTAAGCCGACCGGGACCTAGAGTTAAAAGTTGATTCCGAACCCCTACAATAAACCCTGCCACCGCCGGGACTCGAACCCGAAACCTGTGGTACCAAAGACCACAGCGCTAGCCAATTGGCCATCAGGCTTCTTGGTTTCTAAGGAGTTTCATCAATGTAAACTGTAATCTTAAATGAGCAGTTATATGATTGTCATAAATATTTTAATGCCGACCTCATGGACCAATGATAACGATTTCATTGATGTCGTATGGATTTGGTTTGTCTCTCTACGGTCATTTTGTGCACACTTTAAGGTGGTACCAAAGACCAGAGTTTATTCAAAGAGCACAATGTACTATAGAGCCTGACTCCTATTCGAAATATACAAATTGCCTCAAACTTTTTAATTTCCCCTTTTTTTTTTTTAATCTCTTTCAACTGAAATTTTGAATATGGATTGGTTTCTAAGGAGTTTCATCAGTGTAAATTATAATCTTAAATAAACAGTTATGTGATTAATTTTCATAAGCAGAAATTTTTATTTTAATGACGAGCTTGTGGACCAATGATAACACTCACAGCTAGCATGCAGAAGACACAATTTCAATTTCGAATCCATTGAGGATGTGTGATGCAGTCATTGCTTTTAAAAAAGGACCAAACTCGATTTGGTCGGTCGACAAAAGTCGGTTTGGTTTGTTGCTCTAAGGTCATATTTTTGCACACTTTAGGCTAATTAGACCGGGACCTACAGTTTAACGTGTATTCCGAACCATACAAACATCCATGACACCGCCAAGATTCGAACCGAACCTCGGTATCAAAGATCAGAGTGTTAGCCACTCGGCCATCAGGCCTCTGTGTCGTATAGAAATAGTTCACTTTATTCTCGTACGCCAAAACATATGCAATTACTCCTAATATTTTTTCTGGAAGCTAGTATGAGTATAAAGAAATGAATAGCTTTCCCGTGCTTTTCATTTCCTCACACTCATTAGTAGGCTGTTCGTGGTATACATAGTGGAGAATTAGGCATCAATGTTAAAAAAACATTATTTTTCATCATATTTAAAGTTTTCACGATAATTTGAAAAACATTAATATTTTCCAATGCAATATAACTATAATAGCTTTGATAAATGAAAACGTTAATATTTAATTTAGAAACGAAAACTTTTGAAAGTTGTGAGGAATGATACAAAAAAATTTCATTAATTTAACTATGCAAAAGAGTTAATTAAAAAATTAATACAAATTTCATTGAATAATGTAAAAACTACCTTAAAATTACTTTAAATAAATTTTTCCTGAAAATATATAATCCAAAATGTCTAATAAATTTATTTTATGTAATATTTTAATTTTAAATCACCGATAGAATTATTAATAAATACCTAACATTGCTTATTTAGAAATAAAAGGAATGTAAATAATTATAGCTTTTTAGTAAATAATAGTTTTTTATAACTATAAAACTCATTAATTTGGACGGAAATATAGTTATTATTAGAATTTTTTTATATTATTTAAATAATAAATAATAAATTAAATAATTTATTATTTAAATAATATTTTTTAAATAAAATTCAGCATTAATGCATTATAATTTAAACAACGAGGAAAATTCAGTGCATAGTTTTAGAACCTTAGCAATTTGGCAAGTAAAGTTATTCAATTTTAGCTACATGATATTGGTAATGAGTTCAATAAAGCTTTTAAAACTAATGACTACATAATGAATTGCTATTTGCGTGTTCAGTTGTGAAACATCCGGAGTCTATCAATTCATTTTCTTATGTCACGAAAATTGAAATAGTGTATTTTATATTAGAAACGATTAGATGTACGACAGGCCCAAATTAAAAAAATGGGATTTATTTTTAACAACTCTGCCTAGTATAATCGTTTAATTTAAGAATATTTAATTCCTAATTTATTATCATTAGTAATTAAATATAATCATTAATTGTATAAACATTTAGTATAATCATTTAACTGTGATAATTAATTGATTACAAAGATATAATCATTTAATCATTTTATTGAAGACTGAAATGGACAAAAAGTATTCAAGATTTAGAATCGAAGAATAAACCAATGCTACTTTAAAAAATTATTCATAATAGATTAAAACATACTTTACTTTAATCACTGTAGGTAGTTTATAAGATTTTTTTTTAACTTACGTGCATAACAATACTTTTTAACTATCGGTTAGGTGAGACATTATCCTGGGACAACATTCTAAATGAATTATCTATTTTGTAGCATTCTTCCCACTGGAAGAGTTTTAGCATTTCGCTTCTGGGAGAGAGGAATATATATTCTTTAACAAGTTCGTAATAACAATTTATCACTCAATTTGACAGAAGATAAGCAATATCGTGGATATTTATATGACATGCAATTAGTGTTTTGTACTATTGTGAACAACCTGTCACTCAAATCTAATAGCAGATATTCAGTGTCGTAAATAACGAGACCTCATGAAATTAGCTAATATCTGTACGGCCTTCACAAGTCGAAACAAATACAGATGGAATATGGACTACGCCATGAGTTGTTGCATCATGATGGATGATAGGCCATGGGCTGAGCGAATGTCCGCTCCAATGAGAAGTGAGGGAAGCTGAATACTGAGCTGAATGAGCTTATTTACATTCTTTTTATATCATCGTAATCATAACTCGTTGTGCAAAGTTATACAAAGTTCATATAAGGAAAGCAATGATTGAAACAAATTTTTAAAGAAGTTATTAGAACACGATTATAGATTTGGATAATTATTTATGCACTTCTTGTTAATGATTATTTATACACAGAAGCTGATAAGAAATATTATGTAAATAATCCATAAGATTCGTTGAATCAATCTTTATTTACTTAGAAAATTAATGTCAATATCATTCGAATTCGCTTAGTATTACAGATATTTTGTTTTCTTCATTAGCTTCCTGAATTATTGCAAACTAACTTTACTACATTCTAATGTGTTAAATCCTATTTTCGATTTTGTACTTCCTCATCATGATTAATTTATAATTTATACTTATAAGAGTAACTATATTTACACGTGCAATGAGTACTTATATTTACGAGTCCAAGAGCAAAAATATAAAATATACAAGATTTTATTTAAATATATTGTAGAAAAATTA
The DNA here is from genome assembly GCA_021605075.1 of Caerostris darwini. Taxonomy (NCBI): domain Eukaryota; kingdom Metazoa; phylum Arthropoda; class Arachnida; order Araneae; family Araneidae; genus Caerostris; species Caerostris darwini. The sequence continues at coordinate 44,878 of BPLQ01011957.1, forward strand.
CTAAAATTACTTCAGAAATTCATATATGAGCATATTATTATTTTCGATTCAGTTAATGATAAATTAATATGAAAATAAATAATTTGTAAGGTTTATAAATGAAGAATTTACTGGGATGTACTTAGTGGTAATATTATTTTAATTTTAATTTTCTAATTTACACATTTTTTTTTTAATTGTTCTTGTTTTTCTTTATTAATTCAATCATAGTTTTATGATTGTATTTACTTATTAATTTAATGTTATATACAACGTATTTTCATATTCAAAAATACCTGTAAAAAATGACCTAAAATGATAAAAACTCAAAAATATGAAATGATAAAACATATATATAATTATACATATAAAATCAGTCAGTAACATCGTATCAAAAAGGAAAAGAACTTATAACTAACAAATGCAAAATACAGAGACGACAATTTTCTAGCGGATATTTTATTTTTCCAAATGTAGAATTAAATTTTAACAAGCCCTAAAAAGTAAAATAGAAAATACATATCTTTTATATTGTTAAAAAGCTTAAAATATTGTCAGGGAAGAAATCGGTAGCATGCTTCATTATAAATATCAAGAATACAATACACAGTGTAAATTACTTTTGAGAAACTGACTGTAAATTGGTGTTGCATTTTTGATTCAAGTGGGACTGAAGGAAAATTTCAGTTGTGTTAAATTATGAGAAATTTTTGAAGTAAGAAATATTTGAGATTTTACGTTAATTGCGAGAAATACATGAAAGTAATGTATTAAGAAATAGTATTGTTTTAATAAGAAGAAAATGTATTCTAAAACTGCAATTCCTATTTTACTGTGCTCAAATAAAAATGCTTGTTTAAAATAATTGTGTGAAAATAAAGGATTTACTTATAGTAAAATACAAATTTTTATATATTAGTAAAATATATACATTTTATTAAATTAAAGGTATTAGTTTAAATAATAAATTTAAATAATAAAACAATTAAATAAATTAATAATAAATTAAAATAAGTGTATTAGTTTAAATACTAAATTATAATAATAAAATTAATAAATAAAGTAATAACTGAATTAATAATAAATTAAATTAAAAGTATTAGTTTAAAGAATAAATTAAAATAATAAAATTAATAAATAAAGTAATAATTGAATTAATAATAAATTAAATTAAAAATATTAGTTTAAATCATAAATTAAAATAATAAAATTAATAAATAAAGTAATAATTGAATTAATAATAAATTAAATTAAAAGTATTAGTTTAAATAATAAATTAAAATAATAAAATTAATAAATAAAGTAATAATTGAATTAATAATAAATGAAATGTATTAAAGTATTAATAAATTTACATATAAATATATATACTAATAAGTAAAAAAGAAATTACAGAGGAATTTTTCCTAAATATGTAAAGAATCGCCGTTACATTTAATGTCTTTTTTACATTTCCAAGTTTGATGTTGATCAGATTCCAAACATACCAATAATCTAGTTTTAACAGAAAAAGAAAAAAACAATTAGAAAATTTGCATTCCAAGTCAATGAATTAATAATCTTTGAAGTGAAACATAATTATCGATTAATGAAATATTGTTTTTGTAATGGCATTCTCCTTATAACAAAACATTGTTGCTTTATGAATACGTTAAAATAAAGAATCTTAATTTATGGCATAAATTAATTTCTTCATTCTTTATAATATGTTTATAATGTAAATTGAAATAACGTATTAAGGTAAATCTAATTGAAATAACTTATTAAGATTATCCTTTAATATTTTTACTTGATTTATAACATAATTTTAATAAGTCTTGTATAATTGTTATTCTTTTGTTTGACTTATTTGTTGCAAAGATTTACAAACAACAAAAATTGACAGTAACCTGTCAGTTTATATTGTGCGTGCATCTTTTTGGACTTTGGAATGCTTTCTGAGCAGATAATAAATAAAATATATTGAGTAGATGCTTTTTTTAATCCAAAGTTGTATGTTTAAAGGACAAGGTGAGTTTTCACAAAATAATATATCTATATAAAATTAGAACATCTTTATATTTTATTTATAAAATGAAAGTATAATATTGATATTTATCGGAACTATTTTTCATTAAATCATTATTTATTATATAATCACTCACACGTTTATTAAAAATGAATTAAAATAATTTTAAAACGGAAACCAAATCATTTGGTGTTTTTATTTAAAAAACACATAAAAAGCAATAATATATTTTTTGTTAAAAAATGTGGAATGAAATGTTTATCCGATATTATTTGAAGAGAAACATTAAATAAGTTGACTAAAATTGCAAAAAAAGCAGAGCAAAGGCTTTTAGCTAAATCAAAATCATTTATTCAGTTGGTGCTTAGAGCTTTGAGAATAAAAATAGCATTGCATGTTTGAATTCATGATAAAAAATAAAACTTTTTTACCATCCATTCTATAAACATTTTTCATTATTTTTTGCTGTTTTATTCGACATTTTTCCTTCAAGTAGCATTCATTTCTCTCTAATGTCTTTTTACGTTTTGCTTTTAAATTCTTTTTACTGTAAAACTGCATTAGTTTTTCGAATAATTTTGTTTTAAAAGGTTTTATCATTGTATTACAATGTATTAATACAATATTTATAAGCATGTACATTAATTTATAAATAATAGACAGGATATTGCATGTTGTAACGAAGTTCTTCACAGCTGATATGTTCAAAGTGGAAGCAACTCTTTCACCTGCCACATTCGCCAGAGATTTCCATCTGCCACTACAGCGAGAGCATTCCAGAATAAAGGTTGATCAGATAGCTTTCCTTAAAGCTCGTGGGAAAAGACTCAATTTCTCCCATTTCAAATAAGAATTCTTTCTTATAAAAATTCAAATAAAGTGCATCTGAAATTATCTTAATAAAAAAAAATTCTTACTGCAATCAAATATCATGTTTGTGTCCAACTTTATGGCTCGAATGTCTTACTTGTTGAAGACAATAGAACATTCAGTTTGAAAATGTTTTGAAAAATGCCTAGACAAGTTGAAGACATCAAGATAAATATTTTGAAACTAATATTTCAAGTACTAAAGAATTTCAAAAGTATCCGTAATCCTGACAGCTAAAAAAAAAGAAAAATTTGTTTTGAATTATAGTCAATCATCTACTAACTAGTTAATCTTCCCCTGAGCAAGAAAAAAAACTTGCATACTTGTTTTAATTTGATTTCTTTTATATATTAGATTTGATTTACTTGAGAAAACAATAAGAAATAATATTTTAATCAAATCTTTAATTCCTGAATATTGTTCTATTTTTGTATATTAAAAATAAAATTATTTTGATATATTTGATTGATATACTTTTATAGTTATATATTTATAATTAATACTATTCATTGGAGTATTTTATTATAGAGATATGATTTAAAAATGAGAAAGTATATCGTTTTAGAATTTGATTGCATATTTTAATATTTTCAAAATAATACAATGAGATATTTATCTAAAGGGAAAAACAACAAATTCATTTAGTTCAGTTAGTAAATGAACTTAATATTACTATCGAAAATAATTGAATTTAAAGTTTATATAATAAAATGCCATACAAATGACGGAGAATTTATTAAAGAGTTGTTACTAAATAAATGAAAGAAAAGAGCTAGAAAAGGAATTAGATTTTTCTATTTGAATTAGAAAAATTGCAAAGGAAAATGAGAGATGCTATTAATTAAAAAAATTAAAATTGCTGACATGTGTCAACAATACATATGCTGATTTAAATAATCTGATTTGTGTACTTTTGATACATGTTTACCAAAATTAGAATTAAAATAATTACTCCTAAATCAAAGCACAGATGATAAGATTTTGTTTTTAAATATATTTTAAAAGCAGTTAACCATTTTGAAACTACCAGAAACGATAACGTTAAATTAAAACCTCAAGAACCAAATGAACAAGCACAGAATTATGAGGGCATTAAATATATTCTACTGAAACGTTTCAAAATGAGTACAGAGAAGTCCCGCCAACTTTTTTACACGCCATTACAGAAATCACGATAATACTTCACAAGACTATTAATTTGATCTAAGGAAGTAATTTGAAGGCAGGCGTTCAGAGCTAAATGTTACAACGTTTAATCAGTTGAAAGACTTGCTGATAAGATATAATCAGGAAGAGGTTTATTTTTTATAAGGAACATTTCTTTGATCTCCGGTTCGAATAGATTGATCCCAATTTAATAACTGATAAGTTCGATACCTATGAAGAATTCAGAAATGTAAAACAGAGAAATGTAATCCAAAATTTAAATAGCCAGAAGAATTTAGAAATACTAATCCGTTTCTACCTAAAAAAACGTTTCATTCCAAAAAGAAAATTCAATCATAGAATTATCCTCAAGTATGTTGTTATGGGGGTCCTGATGGCCAAGTTACTAGCCCTCTGGCACTCAGTGCCACAAATTTCGGGTTCGAGTACCGGCGGGATCAGGGATGTTTGTAGTGGTTCGAAATCCACTTCGCACCGTAGGTGTAAAGTAGATCTTGGTTCGATATGGCTGTTGGGCGTAGGGCTGACAACCCTACCCCGTAAAAAGAAAACATTTCTCATCTGGAAATCTGCCAGTAGGCAGACGGCCTTGGCTCATCATGGGGCTGTTGCACAACTGATTATTATGATGTTGTAATGGATGTGGAAAAATGTGATTTATCTAGCCATAATACCCAACTTGCTGTATAGCTGAGAAAATAGATACAAAGGATTTTCGAATATTAAAAATTCGAAATTGTATTCGCGAAATTAGAATAACTGTTTCGAAAATACGAATTAATGAAATGAATGATACAATTTCTGCTGATACTGGAGCCAGTCATACATTGCCGTAAAATTTTATACGATTGCACAGAAAAAGCAACAGAAGTCGAAAAAACTCTAATAACTATCGAAATTGAAGGACTTTTAATCCAAAATATATTGTTTGCCTTACCAACAGTAGAAAATAATCGAACTCTTTTATTAATTAACTTTTTATGCAAAACTAGAACTATTTTAGAACAAACAACAATTGGTATTTCACCAATATTCTTGGGAAGGGTTTGCATTCGCTGAAGATACATTTGAAACTTTGGAGGTATTCAAAGTTCATGTTGATGTGAAGTCAATACATGATGTATACGAAAATACGTTATTAGGAAAACGCTGTATATCTAGCACTTTTTGAACTATTTACCACCACTTTTGAACTGTAATCGTACTTCAGTGAAGGACTTTTTCCCCCGCACTTCGTTGTTGATAATCTGTTGACTTGATCCGTGGTAGACACGGATTTTTTGTGTCTGCAATTTCTATTGTTATTTTTGTGTGTCATATCGTCATTGTTATGTGTTCAATAAAAGTATTGCAAATATGTTAGAATTAACTCACTACATCCAGACTTTTTGGATATCCCAACTTCGGTTCGTTAGTCTAGAAAGTAAGAGAAATTTATATGAAATTTTCTAGTTTAGCGGATTGTTTGGTGAGGTAAAGGCATTATAAAAGACACAATCCTCCTGTTTCATTACCACCATGTCGTATGTCACCTGTTAAAAGATAAATGATTGATATTATACATGAATGCAAATGAATCACCATATGTTTCTTCTGTAATTTTAGTTCCAAAACATAACGAAACTACACATTTGCGCATTGTTTATCGGAAATTGAATGCGATTACAGCTACTGATAACTATCCCCTGCCAAGAATAGGCGATTTGTTACATAAAGCAACACACACCTATTATATGTCTACAGTTGACTTAAAATCAGACTACCCTTAAATTGAGGTTAATTCAGGCGATCATGACAAGTCAGTCTCCATTTGCCCTTTGGGATTATAGGTATTGTCGAATGCCATTTGAGGTGAAAGATGCCTAACAACTTTTCAGACTCCAACAGAAAATTTTAAATTAATTTTTTTTTTGCAACTGAAATTTACTTATTTGTATAATATCTAAGCATTCAGTGTATAATATCCATTTATTATCAAGCATTTATTTTTATAATATCTAAAAATTCAATTATCTAATCATCTCAATGTAAGAATTATTATACTTACTTCTATTTCACTGAAATATTTCCTAATAACTATTTTCCAATAATCTTCGTTAATTTCATAATTACTGCAGTCACTCATTCAAATATAACGTTGGCAATAAAAGATTTATGCCTGCTTTGGAGAAACTGGTTTCATGTTTATTCCCTATACTGGTCAAAATGGTGAACTGAAATGCATTTGAGAGCATGCTTTACTAACCTGCAGGTTTCCTCTTCCTAACATCCATGTATAACGCATATAAAAGTCATTCCTTAACTTCCTTTCTTTCCCTCTTTTGTTGTATATTGTTGTGTGGATTATTGTGGTCTATCTTGATATAGTGAATCTGTTAAAAATTTACCATATAAAGCCTGTGGTCCAAGATCTTTGATTTCCAAAAACTTCACGTAATTTTTTATTTAGCAATTAATAAAAATTTATAGGGTTTAATTAGTGAACTAAAAATTTTGGGTAGAACACGTCTTTATTTTAAATAACCAAGTATAAAAAATGTTTAAGTTGTTAATAAAATAAAAAAAATCGAAAATGTTATGTGTACCGTTTTTTTTTTATGTCGAATTTTCTTTTTCGTTTTTATAAGTTATTACTGTTTATAAAGTATTCTAAGTGTTGTTATTTCATATTTATCTAATAACGACTAAAAGAATGAATTCCATCATTTTCGTTTTTATTTTAAAATAGTATTTTCATTGACCATTAATTGCCTTATTCTGCACCTTTTAGTTTGATTTATAACTTTAAATTTCAGTTAAACATACAATTAAAACAGTAATAACAGTTGCTGTGTATGATTTTTTACAGTGAATTATTGAAGAATGCAAACAAATATTTGATAAAAAAAAATTAAAAATTTTTTATTAATATATAAAAAAACTATAAAAATAAATAAACATTTTTTGAAAATATTTATCTTGCAACATAAAACAAAACAAATAATTAAAATTCTATACTAGCAATTAGTTATGCTTTTTATGTAATCTGTGCCATTTTGTTCTGTAAATGAGTTCCGGCAACATAATTTTTTTCTAATGCAATTTACAAAGTTTTTATGCAGGTAAAAGCTATTTTGTTTATCTTCGTTATTTTCAAGACAATATTTTTTTTTTTCAAATTGTATTCAAATAAAAAAAGTACTTTACTTTATTTTATAGTGCAAAAAGTTTTTCACTTAAACATTTATTATAAAATACATTATCAAAACCTTTTTTTTACATATTATGTGTAAAACAATACTTAAGTGCTAGATATAATCTTATCTGAATACCTTGACATAGCAAATATTTTCAAACGGTATAACCAGTATCAAGAAAGTGTCAAATGATGCAGAACATTAGTGTTGCAGATGTAAATGATTAAAGTAGTAAATAACAGAAAAATAGCAGATCAGAAAAATATCATGTTCATCCCTTTTGCCTTTAAAGCGGTGCCCACATGGAAGACGAGTCTGCTTAGTGAACCGTTTATAAACCGGTTTGACAGAACCCTCTGAAAGAATCATATGTCTCAATCCTGCTCCGACCGGTGTCGTTTTTCCCCCTTATCAAAAGGGGGACCTTATTTACGATCAGCTGTCATACACAGTGAGAGGTAATGTGGCTTGTTATTCGTGGTCAGACGGGATCAAAAACTCCTCGGGGTTGACTCGATTCGACTTTTACTGGACGTCATCTTATTTGCAACTATAGTCAGTCAGTAATACAAACAGAATTTCAAAAATAAATATAATTAGAAATCACAATGCTTACAAAAATTTAAATCTGTCAAAGAATAAGTACCGGTTCGTGCTATACAATATTTATTGCGTTAGTTAATTTTATGAAATGCTCTTTTTCAAATTTTCAGTCACAATAAATCACCTGCAACAAAAAAAAAATATTGTAGAAAACCATGCGTAGCATAATCATTTCCTAATTGTTTGCATAATTATTGAAGAATGCTTGGAAAGTTTGACAGAAAGTCGATAAACAGAATTTGGATTCCAGGGTTTTTTTTGTTCTTGTTTATTTCTTGAAATGCTATAAATATTTGCACCTCTTACACTTGGTTAGATTTTTAGCGAAGAAATAGTTTCTCCTTGTTACATCCCCCAAAATCGACAAATTTATGAGGTTGCATGTATGCTCGTTATAAGATATTTGTAATTTAGTAATCGATACAGTTTTTCAATGTTAAAGAATTCGTTAGAAATAGTTTTTTTTTTTTTTCAGAGTCAAATCCTTTAGGTCAGTATTTTGAAGTTCATGTTATTTTTTATTCTATTAAATTAAAATAAGTTATTAATCATTTAAAATATTTTTTTTTTTTTTTTTCGTAAATTCATGTGTGGTTTTTAAAAACATTAATTTTCCCTATTTCATCAGGGATTTATGTGTATATATATAATTATATATATAATGTGTGTTATCTATAATATTTGGATAACACAGCTCTGGAATGAGATGCTCAATTTTTTTTCCTCTTTCTAAGATATTTTCAGTTTTATATTGATATCATTTTCTTTTTAAATTTTATGTGATTGGATATCTTTACTTTTTTATTGGAAAAAGTTTTTTAGCGTAATAAACTAGCCAGTACAACAAAAAAATTGGGGATAAAATAATTTTAATAGATCCCATTCCAAAAAAAATTAGTTAAAAACCAAACCTTAATAAAAAAATCAATCCGTATTACTGCAGAATTTAAAAATAAGTGAGAACTATCAAAAAAATATTTTTATTAAAAATATAAAAATTGGTTAATTGTAAGCTTTGATCTGTTTGTTACGAAAGAATTTTCGCCGTGGTGAAAGATCATCTAAGAATCTCCTTTGTGGATAGTTCTGTTTGTTGTTGTTTCTTATCCTAATTGGTCTAGATGTTGCTGTTGACCAAGTCCAAGAATCCGTGTGGTTTCATGGAAGGAGGAAGAGGAGGTAGCTCCTGTTTGTAATGGAGCACCCGTAGGTAGAAAGTCTTACTTGGCTCCGTGACACTGAATTTTTACAGGGTAGGGCTTGTCAGTCCTACGCCTAACAGTCATATTAACGGCAAGTGAATTCCGAACCACTACAAACATCAATGGCACTGCTGAGACTCGAACTCGAAGCCTGTAGCATAGAGCACCAGAGGGCTAGTCATTGAGCCATCAGGCCCGTTAATAGTTCTGAACATATAAAACAGTAACTCTGAGAAGATAAACTCCAATTTCTGGTTATCTTTTGCGAAATAAATGAGTTTCTAGAGAAAATATTTAACGAATGTGTACCATTCTTACTATTATATCAAGTGGCTATGGCGTTTGACACATTTAAAAAGTTTGGCTTCACTGCTGTCAAAGAACTGATTAAAAATTATTTTTGATATGTGATGCCAAAATGTCAATACATGAAGTGAAAATATTTCATTTCTATTGATATCCATCGGACAACAATCTAAGGAGACACAGGAGACAATGTTTAAAGATTTAAAAAAACATGAACATTTCCTAGAAAGTGTTCGATAGAAAATAGTAATAAAGATAACTGTCACAGTCTTCTGATATCTTCTGGTTCATTTATAACAAGCTTGAGACAACTTCTTCAAATTAATTTCATTTGATCTCAATAGAAGTTTCAGAACTTTAAAAAAAAATATCCGAGTTTTCGGAATCTTTGAGTAATGAATCGAATTCAGAACTAGACGGACAAGAATCGAAATTTTGTATCTAATTGTTTATCGAGCATTTTATTTCCAGATAACATTTTTAATTACTTTTTAATCTTGCTGACAAGATTTGTATTTTTAGTTTTAGTTTTTTAGTTAAAGTGAGGGATTGTTATTAGCAATAATGTTTTTTTTTTATAATTAATATAAAACATAAAGCAAAAATTATTGTTAGCATCCCAAGTTATTTGTATTCTTTAAGAAACTTTTAATAATTATGTGTTTAATAGCATCTTTTGTTAACATATATATTTCAGAAAAGTAATTTAGTTTACAAAATAATTTTTTTCCTCAAAATTAATATAAAACTTAAAATTTGAAAATAATTTTAATAACCTTATTACATCTCACATTATCTTAATAGGAATAAACATTCTGCTATATTATATTTTAATCACTTTTCTTAAAATAATCATGCTGTTAATATCGTTCAATAAATATAGTAGTAAAAAATACATTTGAGGAAAATAAACATCATACAACCATGATTATAGAAAAATGATAAAGTAAAATTTACATCACAATGTACCTTGTTATAATATATCAATGGTTCATCAAAATACAAATTGGTGAAGAAATCCAACAATGCATCAGAAGGCACGTTGCTCAAGGTATTCAATAATGCTTTATACAAAAACAGATTTCTAACGATCATTATGAATATTATATTTTTCCCTTTTAATGTATAACATAATCTATCACATGTGAAAGAAATTATAAAACCAAATTATGCTTAATTTTAAAGTATATTAACCTTAACTTGTTTATTTATACTTGTATCGAACTTTTAAAAAATGAAATCAATTAGGCTTATCCATTAGGCTTATTGTGGAAACACTGGCCGCTTTTTAAAAGGAATAAAAATTTTCCTGTCGCAACTGAAATATGATACAGATATTACTTTGAAAGAGTGTACCCAAACCTGACACGTTAGAAGTATTATCCTTGGCATCTTTGAAAGTATTATTCTCCTCTCCATTACGCATAAAGAACGTTAATCTTAAAGTGGTGTTATCAATAAAAAAGGGGATTAACAGGGTTAATGAAGCTACGGGCAGTTAAAACTAATGCTTCCGCACAGTTTATTTTCTGAAACATGTATTTATTTTTCTGCTTTTAACAAGCGTAATTAAAGTAAATCATAAAAGATATAAAAATAAATTTAAAGAAAATCGCTCTTACATATAATTTCTTAGAACATTTTAACAAGATTCAAACTTGATTGTAATTCCTGCCTTACTTGATAAATTTTAAGGAGTTTCTGAATGGTCACTACATTTCTCATCATATCATCTATTCATTATCAGAATCACGAAACGAATATTCAAAAACACATGAAGTAAAATAATGAGCTTACGAATTAATTAAAATAAAACAATAACTAATGAAGCAAGTGATTAAAAATATTAATGCAACAACAATGCAATGCATTTTATGAAAATCAAGTTGTCTATTGACATCAGAGACAAATTACACTTAACAGTATACAATTCATCCAAATGTTGATTTAATTTCTGAAAAGAAAAAATTTTAATGCTTGAATGAGTTTTTTAATCTCATTAAATTGAATTTTACAGTTTCTTATCAAACGTATAATTAAAACATCAGCACATTGTGTTTGTTCAAATATCAACGTTACTGTTAATTTAAATAAGTTAATGAGAATTAGTGTAAAGAGCTGATTGACTTGTAAAAGAAGCCATCGAACTGGAACTTTGAAATTAATGTTAATAAACCAAATTCTTATTTTAAAAAGACACTCAAATACAAGGCCATTACTCTGGGCCATTATAAATAGAATCTTCCAATGCCATTATCACGAACAAGTACTTTTTTTGTGTTCTCTAACGCTGATCAGTTTTTACTAATTGCAGAATCACATAGTTTATAGGTGGACAGGCAATTTTAATTTCTATTTAAATAGACTTAAACTGTGGTCAACTTATCTCTGCAATTTCAGTGAAGATGGAATACAGAATACTGGTCACACTATTTTTGTTCCAGGCTAGAACATAGATTAATTTAATTGTTGATTTTAAGGAAAGAAATAACAATACAAAAAAGTCAATTGCCCATCAAATTTTTTAAGTCTTTAAGAAATTTGCATTTACAGCATTTTGTAATGTTGTTAATTATTTTGATATTTTTTTTAATTCCTTCTCCATTTCTATTTTATTTTATTTCTCTTTTGTAATTCCATGTGTACTTTTAAACTTACCATTAATTTAAAGTTTTTATTTTGTCATCGATTTGTTTGTTTCTAACTTCTGTAAGCTTCATGTGATACTTTTGGAACAAAAGGATTTCTTCTAAACTTCAATAGCACAAAAAAAACCTACAATTGAAGAAACAAAAAAATTAACGGTTACTTTAAGAAGTGGTACTCGATGTTGATAGTAAATGGCGTTTAATTCGGATGCTTTTTTTTTGGCAATGTAGTTGAATTAATTAATCTCTTTGTATAGAACAGTAGTGGATTTCAACAGTTCTTTAAAAGTGATTCAATGTTCGCAGTTTAATGCTAGTGTTATTTTTAACGCCTGTTTAAAAATTAAACTCTTTTACAGGAAAAGGTAATTTAGTATACCCCGCAGAGTTGTGTTGAATTCAACTCCAATTAAATACAACTCTTGCACTAGCGGCTGTGTTAATTTTTAATTCTACATGAGTTTAGCATATTTAAAAGTTAAAGCAATCTTATTGAAAATTTCTATCGCTTGATATTTATTTATTTATTGTTTCAACTTTTTTTGTATTTTATTGTTTTTAATTGTTTTTACATCATTAAATTATAGATACATATTACAGTAAATATTTTGCAAGTGTGATTTCTCTAATCGTTTAAATATATGATAGATTGCGATGTCATAATGGATATAATACTAGCAGAACCCAACATACGTTGTCCTCCTGAAAAAAAATACAATAGGTTGTCTTGTAATGGAAAACATGTCAATAATATGGCGAATTTGATGAGGAAAGTAACTCAGTAGTGCATCTTCAAGTGTGAGATCCCAATGCTTGTCATCTTCTAGCAAATGCAATTCGCGATACACGTCATGGTACGCGTCGTATACTATTGACTGTTCGCGAGTATTGGCAGGACGTCAGTCCAGGAACGTTAACCAGCAACAATGATAACGTGTTAGTTCGTCGTTATCATTTACATTTTGAACAGCCATATCGTTGCCCTTATGAATATATTTGCAAATGTATTTAATTGGATTCACCGAACTGCAGAACTCAACGTGTATATGTGCTTTGGAGGTTTTGCACAACAATGGCGAATATGGAACCATCCAGCGATTGTCAATCTCAACAGTTCCACCCTTTTGACAAGCGCAACTGATATGATTTGTCACCATTGTCTGTGTGTCTACGACGATGGTGGCAAATCATATCATATCAGTTGCTACTACGATACGATGGGTAACCATCGATGTTAGTGATAGTATCGTTTATACACTTTTTTGGGAAACATTTCGTACATTTTCTACTGCCCATGCATGGCGCCATCATGTTTACAGCACAGCATGGACCATGTATCGTATTATGGACCATGTATCGTATTATATAATGTCAAACAACACACTACGATACGATGTGTAACCATCGATGTTAGTGATAGTATCGTTTATACACTTTTTTGGGAAACATTTCGCACATTTTCTACTATCCATGTATGGCGTCATCATGTTTACAGCACCGCATGGACCATGTATCGTACTATATAATGTCAAACAACACGCAAAAGGTTTCATCAAAATCGGTACAGTAGTTTAAGAGGTGTTCAGTGGCAAACACACGTACAGAAGAATTATATATATATATATATATATAAAGATATGATGTTTTATAATATACATATTTTTTATCAATTCTAATTCGCAAACTTATTTCAAAAAATTTATCAAAATTTATCAGCAAAACTAGTGGATATATAAGATGTTAACTAAAACAGGTAATGATGAATCTTTTTTTTTTTTTTTTTTTTTTTTTGTAATATATTAAGAAATATTGGACAAATACAATTTCTTCTAAAAGAGTGTAATTTTTAACCGAGAATATAATTCACAGAGGGATCAACGCATCGATTTGTATGCATGAATTTATGATTGCCATCTTCTTAAGAAATGCATTTAAGAAAAATTTATTAATATTTGAGTATGAAAAAATTCATATATTCAAAAATATATTTGTTTTTCTTCAATTATTTTTTAAAGAATTCTGTAATATTTTTATAATTATGAATAAATTTTATATTTTATTTAATTAATCACCATATTTATTGTGACGAAACTTTTCAAACAACAAATCTTTTACTAAAAATAATATTTTTTGAATATAAAATTTTAAGGAAAAAAAATAAATAAAAATACGCTCTTTTAAATTGTTTTAGTCCACTATATTGAATTAGAAAATTTAATTTCCTACTGATGAAAAAAAAAAAAGATTTAGTTCGATTTTTATATTCAAAAGTTAAAACAAAATTTATTTTTTCCTTTTGTAAGTCTTCCAATAAATATATTCTATGTTACAATTCAAATTAATGCTGTTGGTTGTATAATAGTCATGCACACAATTTAACCACCCATTAAAGAATTAATGAGTGTTAAATTTAACATTTAATTTGTATTACTATTAACGATTAGTACCATTAAAGAAAATTAATAGTTTTTCTTATCTCTGTAGTAGCCAGGTAACTCTAACAGCTATCTTTGTGGCTATCCGACATAAAACCCTTTTATTCCTATACAAAAATCTGAAACACTTTCCAAATGTTTCTGAGAATTTTTATTTGCGGGCGATACTTAACGATAAAATGTGAAAAGATGAAAGAAAATGCTGTAAACTCACTTTCTAATTTAACGTTTTATAAAGCTTTTAAACCCGAACATTTAAAATTTAAAAACAAATTTTTCACGGAAACAAAATAATGGAACAGTATTTTATAATTCATTATATAGATATATTTCTTTATAATGTTTAAAAAAATTGTTTCTAATTATTTTATATAAATTACATATAGTGATTTTTACAAAATTATTTATTACTTTAAATGTGTGATTACATACATAAATAAAGTTGTAATTAAACATTTAGTCACGTATAAAATTATTTTATTTAACTGGCAAATTGACTCCCTTGCCTCCTTAAGCATTTTATAATTTATTTTGCTAGGTTAACTAATGATTGCTTTAATTTGCAAGAAATAACGACAGTCCATATAAAAATAAAATAAACATGAATGCAAACATTTTATATTGTAAAAACTATTTATGAATTTAAACAGGGTCATACTTGGGGATAAAAATATAGATCTTGAATATATAATGATTAGTGATAGTTAACTTTTATAAATATAAATGTTTCTTATACAATATTAAAAAAAAATAAATAAGAAGTAATCTGTTTATATTCTGAAAGGTATACAATTCTAAAGGAAATAAGTATCACGTGACGTGATATTGACAAATTGCTAATTTTAGCAGCTGCTATTTCATGTGCATTGTAAAACACATAATTAAAATAATGTTTATTTTAAATAAAACTTTTTATTGAAGGTACTTTTGCTGAGCAAGCAAATTAATTTGTTTTAATATCTTATACTCTTGCTTATTTTATTCCCATTCATTTTTTCTGAAGGACACGAAACTCATATTAGAAAAAAAACATTATTCGCAAATGATATCAATAATTATTCTCACTTTTTATACAAAAAAAAACTGTATCTTTAAAACACCAATCAAGACAAAATATCATAAATGAGAAACTTTGATTAAATGTTGTGATTTTTAGATGTGAAATCAATTATTCGTTTTACTTTTTTCTTCAAAAAAAACAGAAAACACAATTAAAAAAGTTTTCTTCGAGCAATGTACTTTTTTTTTCCACAAAAAAAGGTTATTGTTATATTTTCTTTTCACATTTTTCAATTAAGGAAAAGTGTTGAACAAATAAATTGAAAAATACAATTCTAGGAGAAAAAAAAAGTTTTTTAATGAAGAAGGCTTAAAAGATTTACTACCGTCTCATTTTCTACTAACGTCCATGAAAATACATCAATTACTGTTATTCAAAAAAAGGACAATATCAGTAAAAACGGATTAATCAATGATTACTAAAAAATACTGAAACACATTTTTAATTAATTTTATCGCAGATTTAGGTTTTAAAAGCAATTTGAATGACAATATGCTTATTCCATAATGTATTTTTAAAATTCATAAGCAAATAAAATAAAGGAGTTCTAATTATCATTAAAATATTAAAATAAGATTATTAATTAAATTATTTTTTATGCTATCCTACCTTTAAGTAACTGGAAAACACACGACAACTTTATTAGTTTAATTTCAAATGATTATAATACTATGTCCAAAAAGTAAGACCAATTTAAATTTATTTAATTTCCGGGACTTATAGAATTTCAATTGTTTTTCTTTTTTAGATTGCTGGCACTGTCCTTGATATCTGTGTGAAATTTCACGTCAAAATATTCATTAGTGTTTGAGTTACGCTTGCCTTTGTGAGACGCTGAAACTGATTCCGGCAATTTTTGAAATGCCTGAATTAATTGAGCAAAGAACTTGCATTAAATTTTATTTGCGAAAACGTATAGAATGTTTCAGAAGGCATTCGGTGAGCATTCCTATATCGGAAAAAAATGTTTAGAAATGGTATAAACAGTTCAAAGAAGGCAGACAATGCGTTGAAGATGAAGAGCCCTCTGGTCGACCATCAACCTCAACCGACGAACCTCATGTCCAAAAAATTTAAGATTTAGTGCTTGCAAACCGTCGATTTACAGTTAGGGATCTTGCTATGAAGTTGAAATTTCAAAAAGGATCGATCAATTCCATTTTGAGCCTAAAACACGTCAAATCTCGATTGTCCCGAAAGCTCTGAATGCGCCAGCTCACACTACATTGATTCTTCGTGAAAAAATGAAACCCTTATCATTCCACAACCACCGTATTCACACCGTGCAATTTCTGGCTATTCGCTAGACTCAAAAGACCACTCTGGGGACACCGTTTTAAGTCGATTGAAGAGATCCAGCGTGAATCGCTGCGCGTTTTAAAGGCCATGCTTGCCGATGACTTTTTAGCATGTATTGAGGATTGGAAAAAACGTTGGCATAAGGGCATTGTGTCCAAAGGGGATTACTTTGAAGGCTATGAAATAAATTTGGAAGAATAAATAAAGAGTTTCGGGAAGGGGGGGGGAATAATTGGTCTTATTTTTTGGGCACAGTAGTATAAAGGATAAATAAAAATAGTTATCAGCATTCTTGATAAGTAATAATTCTGCATTGCACAATTCAGTTATTTTTCACATATTTGATGGTTACATTTATATATTATTCATAGTTTATCCTGCACTAACTATAATTAATAAATTATTTTTGCCAATTCCAAGTATTTTTTATGATCATTTGCCAATGCTGTGAAATTGAAAAAAGTTCAACATTACCAGGTTCACAACGGAGTCTCTGCTACACAACACTTTCAAAAGAAGGAAAGTTATGATTTCCAGAAAATAATTAACAGTATTAGTATTTCGTATTGGATAAGAGCCTAGAAAGCTCAAAAATTTGAATTTCAAAGCGAAGAATGTTATAATCTCCACCAAATATCTTCTTTTTCCAGAGAAATTATTATTACCTCCTTTTAGATTGTCTCTTTTTTTTTGCTTGCTAGTTAGCGCGCACTAACTACTACTAGACTACAAATGGAGCATTTAATTAATAATTACTTATCTGCTACCTATAATTACTTATTCGAAGATTTGTTTAATTAAATAATCTATCTATGAAATATACAGTTAGAATTCTCCATATTAGATAGAATTATTCCATATTTATGTTTCATCGAAAGTACTTTTTGAGTCTTATTCAGAGATAAAATGAGGTTGTAAAAATAAACCAAATAATCGGAAAGATTTTAGTAAAAAGCCAAAACTGCTCATTTTCATTTATAATGATTGTAGCACTTTTTCTCACTGGAAGAGTTTTGGCATTTGATTCCCAGGAGAGAGGAATGTATATTCTTTGACAAGCACATAATATCAACCCATTACTCAAATTTAACAGCACACACTGTATTGTGGGTAATTATATTACATGCAGTTAGTCTTTTGTACTAATGAAAACAACCTGTCACTCAAATTTGATAGCAGATATTCGGTGTCATGTATAATGAGACTTAGGAAATTAACGTCTATGTGACCTTTGCATGTCAAAACAACTACAGATTGAATATGAACTATACCATGAGTTGTCTCATCGTGATTGGTGATAGACCACAAGCAGGGAAATGTCTATTCCAACGAGAAGTGAGGCAAGCTGCCCCCCCCTTGACGGATTTTCTAAAAGGAGGTTTTTCGTGAAGAATAGAAAGAGTTCTGCAACGAGAACGACCAGAAGTATTGTTTTTCTTTTTTTCTCTCTGAAGTGGCAGAACAGGCGGGAACTCCCGTCTGTTTTTCAAAGGGAACCCCTTGTGGTTTCATTTATCATGCCGTATGACAATTAACGTCTGCTGCAGACCAGACATTTAGAGTCAACATAAACTCAAGAATTTCCGACCTTGGAGTGAACTGTGCTTGTGATTTAATCCTGCACTAGTGATGAAATTTTTTTATTTTATTCATATTTTTGTATAATAACCCAAATTAAATTATTTATATATATAGTGCTTGTAAATAAAAATTAAAGTGTTCCCATGAACCTGACAGTGGCCCTCTTCTTGAAGCCGTCATAGACCTAATATAGTTACACTACCTACTACTAGATTACAAATGGAGCATTTAATTAATAATTATTTATATTATTCAAATACACGTTTAATTAAATAATCTGTATATGAAATATACAGTTAGAATACTAACTCAAATAAATCCTCAACGTAGAGATCATCAACACATACTATTATTCCATGTTTATGTTTCATCGAAAGTTCTCTTTGAGTTTTATTCAGAGATAAAATATGAGGTTGTATAAGTAAACCAAATAATTCTGAAATATTTTAGTAAAACACTGGCTGAGTAGTCATGAAAATTACTTTTCATTTACAATTCTGTGACTATTAATAGATTTTTTTTTCTTTATTTGTTTAAAGAGAACCAATTATAGAGAAATCAAAATTTCAAACTTCATTCAGTTTGGAATTATTAATAATAAAGAATTGAAATGTAAAATCTTATTCCGTATCCTACTTTTTTATATTAATTAATATAATGTTTATCTTTCTATTAAACATTTATATGCATGCCCTTCATAAAACTAATCTGTTACATGAGAAGCGTTAATAGACCATGACAATAGTTAGTTTTTGTTTGCTATAAGTCAAAAGAAATCTTTAATTAATATTACATTGTAACTGTACTTCCTCCTATACATTGGCAAGAGCGCGTCCTTTGACGTTCAGGAGAAATGGTGAGTAGGCCACAAGATTCTCACTCAAGAGGAAGTACTACTATGCCCTTCTACTGAGATTCGTTTAGTTTACAATCTATCATCCCAAAAGAAAATATATTTAGCACATCCCAGTGCGTAAGATGGCATTATGACTCGCATCGGGAGATGTTGTTTGGTTTGGTTTGTCGCTCTACGGTCATTTTGTGCACACTTTGGACACTTAGAATAATTCATTTAATGGTTATCTTTTGATGAAGCACCTATCTAAGAATTAACCAAATCCACCTATGTAAGAATTAACCAAAAAAAAATTTATTTGCATAAATTTCCTGAAATTCTTTGCTGATAATGAAAAAAATGTAAGTCTTCTATTTGTCTTTTACCACACTATACCATTCCACTCACTCACACACACAAAAGACTTTATTTATATAGCATAACTTTTCGTATGTTAAAATACACTATCTGGAAGAAAGTGACGGGACACCCCTCGAAAAGTGGAAAAGTCGACAATACAGCAGACACATGTGCAATAATAGGTATCATGTGTCAGCCATATCCTATAAATACTCTGTGGAGTCGACTAGAGTTGTTTTTTGTCAAGATGCCGCCACGGGAAGAGCTGTCTGAGTTCGAGAAAGGTATGTTGGTTGGATTGTATCTTGCCAAGGTGTCAATTAGGGAGATATCCCGTCTCCGTAACTGCCCAAAATCAACTGTAGCACGTGTTGTGTGTCGCTACAAGACTGAGGGACACTGTCAGAACAAACCCCGAAGTGGACGACCTACAGTTCTCCCCAGCAGGAACCGGCGGGTGCTCGGCAGGGAGATTCGAAATAACCGTCAAACATCCATGGATAACATCGCTAATGAGTTTAGACAAGCCACAGGTGTGACCGTTTCGACCAAGACTCTTCGTATGGAGGCCCATAAGTTAGGTTACACAGGACGTCCGGCAGCCCATAAGCCTTTGATTACGAAAACCAACAAGAAAGCGCGCCTTCGATGGACCAAACACCACCGTACTTGGACTCTGGATGACTGGAAACGCGTCCTTTGGAGTGACGAGTCACGATTTACCCTTTTCCGTTCCGATGGACGTGTTTGGGTATGGCGTTTATCAGGAGAACGCCTTTTGCCCGAGTGTGTCGTCCCAACTGTAAAGTTTGGTGGAAGATGATTGATGGTATGGGCCTGTTTCTCCTGATATGGGGCTGGCCCACTGGTGAAGGTTGATGGTGCGATGAATGCCGATAGATACTGTGATATTCTCGACAATCATGTCCTTCCTACCTTGTGGACAACGTACGGTATGGATGATTGCTGGTATCAAGACGACAACGCAACATGCCATGTTGCAAGGAGGACTCTTGATTGGTATGTGAACAACAACGTTAAACGCATGGAGTGGCCGGCGCAGAGCCCTGATCTTAACCCAATTGAACATCTCTGGGACGAATTGAACCGTCGGTTGAGGGCCTGCACCCCACTCCCCAAAAGCAAGCCTGAACTATGGAACTTCCTGTTAAACATTTGGAAGGAAATTCCTCTTGCCACTATGGCTAATTTAGTGGAAAGCATGCCCAGAAGGGTTGCAGCTGTGATCGCAGCCAAAGGAGGCCCTACCTCCTATTAATTTTAATAAATATGGGTTTATGTCGTTATAGTGTCGTGTCCCGTCACTTTCTTCCACATAGTGTAGTTTTAATAATTTTTATTCTGTGAATAGTTTCTTCGTCATTATTCAAAATACGAAATTTATTTTATTGCTATGTATTGAAACTTATTTTAAGCTTGTATGAAATTTATTTTATTGATATATAAATTTTCAATGAATTAATTTCATACTGTAACCGTGCAGCCGTTCTGTAACCAGGCACTTCTGCTGGGAAAAGCTTAATTTACAGTGTCTCATTCCGAGAAGTAATCTATTCAGCCCACCTCGGCGCATTAGTTGGTCTACAGACTCTCACCCGGAGAGGAAGTATATTTCGCTGGCAGGATACGCGTAGCTGAGTATCGGGTTTTGGGTTTAGAAATAGAATCCTTCCATTAATCTATATTTATATGTCTTTAAATGTGTTAAATATTGTAAATATTGTATTGCCACGCACATACAATCTAATTGCATGTGCATGGTGCTTATGCGAGTTTGTTTATGTAAGTTATCCAACCTGTGCCTCAAGTATCCCAATACTACACAATCAAGTATCCCTGCACACTACAACATGACTTTAAACGGCTTTTATCTGACTTTTAAAAATGCCTCTTTTAATGATACGGAAATTTGAATGCAATTGATTTTTGTTTTTATTCAAAAATTCAATAATAAACTTCAATGCAGTTATTTTTACCAAATGCACAATTATATGAATCCATTGTTAAAAGTTCAATCATAAATTTCGTTGCGAAGTACCAAAACTGATATCATAAATTGTAAATTTTAGGTATCAAACAAATTTAAAATAATAAGAATGAGAATAAAAAACAGTTTGAAAATGAAAATCGAACAACATATTCCAAAAACATTCCAGCATTCATAAAACGTTCACAATTCTGAACCCTAAACATAGAAATGTTGCTAAGGTTAAAAGGAAGATGAATTGCTGACTCCATCGGTGGACTTCGATCTGTTTACGAAAATATGCAGATGCGATAGTTGCAATGAAAGACGATGCCTTTGGCTCTGTCAAAAGTTGGTATTCAAACGTATTGAGCTTCTCAAATAGAAATTTATGAACTTGGGATTATCTCATGCATTTATGATGCTTATGATGTAATACTGTACATAAAAGAAAAATCGATAATAGAGATGCACAGACACGATAATAGAGATGCACAGGTAATATGCTCAAGGGCCACATGTTACCTGCTTCTTTATGCAACCCTTTCGGTTAAAAAAATATAGTTAGTAATTTTTTATAAGACATGGCAAATGATTCAACTTTAATATTATGAAAAAAATATTTTATTTTTTTTGTTTTCTATTTTGTTTTAGAATGGAAAATCAGATCCTTTGTTGATGATATGCAAGCCTGTGTGTAGAATGCCTATCTACGCAATCGATAAATATTCCGCAATTTTAAGATATTTATTGTTCTGTAAAATTGCGCTCAATGAAGTGGAGACAGTTGTGTTAAAAATACATTAAAATGTATTACATTACAATCTTGAATTAAAAATGCATTAAAAATATTAAGAATTAAAATATTAAAACAAATTTAAAATATTAAAAATATTAAAACATTAAGAATTAAAAATACTTCTTTGGAATTGCATAGGCTTGAAAACAAAGAATTGATCAATAAAAAATCATTTATCACGTAATTGTTAACTTATTTAATTAAAAAACCCAAGCCAAATACTAAAACACTTATAAAAATGATCTAAAGCAATATTTCACATAGTGCGACTTCGAAAACAGACCATTTCTCTATTGCCTAGTTTCCTATCTTAAAAAATTTCTACTTATCATCTATAATATCAGAAATAATAATTTGTAGTGCTGTGGGTTGTGCAACAGAATTGCAATTGGGAGTGGTTGGGTTGAGACTTGAGACACAGGTTTGAAAACTCGCAGCTTTATTTACACGCACATGCACACAATTAGAAACAGATAATATTTTACGCATTTAAAAACATGTAATTCAAGATGTGGGGAAGGGTTCCACTTCTAATCCGAATCTAAGGTTTACACAGGATGGGAGGAATATACTACCTCTCGTGGTAAAAGTCTGTAGGCCAACTTATACACACGGACGTGCTAAATATACTTCCTTTCAGGATCAGAGATTACAAACTAAACGATTCTCAGCGGAAGCGCCAATTGCGGGTGAGAGTCTCAAGGCCGACTGACCCTTTCTCCTGAACGCCACGGGGGCGCTTTTTCAGTGCGTAGGAGGAAACATGGTTACATCTTGAAAATATAGGAAAAACATGCCATTAATTAACTACAAGTAACATATGAACAGTATGGAAACATATCATACCACATTGTACAAATAATTTTATTGGTTTTGAATCTCGGTTAAAGTAACTAATAATATAATGGAAATTGAACACGATCTTGATTTCAAAGAGTTAAAAATACATCAATTGCATTGAGTGTGTTGAATTCGAACACTAAAGAACTGGTTAATAAAATACATAGCATAAACAAAGTCATTATGAAGGACGAGCATTACAACTTAGACAAGACGCCTATGTTGAAGTGCCTACAGTAGAATTAACAAAAGAATAAATATCATAATTTATTGGAATGGTTAAAGTGCATGTAATGGAAATTTATTCTAATATCGAACGAAACCTTTACATTTAAACGATAATCAATTTATTACTACAAAGAAATTTATGAAGAGAAAAACAAAAACAAAAAAAATGTGCAGACATCTCAGTCTGCAAAAATGTGCAGATATCTCAGTCTGCAAAAATGTGCAGACACTCAGACGCAACTTTTGAAAATTTAAAAAAAAAATTAATTTTTTAATAGATATTTATTTTTTATAAATAAATTTTGTCGGAAAAAAGGAGTGTCATTATTCGATTTAGATTCATATTTGTTAAAGAAGAATCAGGCTTCTTCAGATCATCTTTTTATACGATCTGTTGCAGTAGCAGAAGTAGTGTTGGGTTCTTTATGTCGTCCAATCGTTTCCACCTTATGACGATCATTAGGCTTTACTCGTATAACTTCCTATCGTTCGAAATATTTCGGTCTCCGGTTCATTCTAGTGCCACATTGGTCCGTTGAATTGCTACCATATAATTATTATAATGGGGCTTGAATGACCGAGTGGTTAGCGCTCTGGCGCCCGGTACCACAGGTTTCGGGTTCGAGTCCCGGTGGTGCTATGGATGTTTGTAGTGGTTCAGAATCCACTTTAAACCGTAGGTCCCGATCTAATAGGATCGTAGAGCGCTGCGGGGACCTTGTTACTCCGCGTCCGTGGCTGTCCATCAAGTTACACGCGCCCCCTGGGTACTGCAAAGTGAGTAACTTCTGTGCAGCGCTTGCCTTAAGGCATCCAAGACCAAGCTGTCTAAGTGTTTGCCAGCTGCATTAGAAAGAAAAAAAATTATTATTATAATAGGAGCAAGTCTTCATCGTTTGTTCTAATGTTTTCAATTTACTTCTTGAATTTTGAGAATATTTTTCTCTACTTCTATTAATCTCTTAATGTTTCTCTTTCTTAAATTACGTTTTTTGTAAACTTTTCTTTCAAAAAATTTTATTACTCTTCATGTTTTCATTGTTCCTCATTTTTATTAGAAAATCAATGTGGTAACATGTTAAAGGAACATCCTCTTTTGGGGTCGGATTTTTATAGTCAGTTCCTTTTTTAATACGCTTTTATTAGCTTCACCTGTATGTTTGTATGTATGTATGTATGTTTGTATGTAACTCACTTTTTGGGTTCGATTTTGGGACTGATGGCGCCATCTACTGGCGAGTCAGTCAACTGATCCGCGATCGAATTGCGCTCTTCCTATTGGCCGAAAATTTCGGTGGCTAAAAAGAGGCGGATCTCAAAGGCATAGGAGTGCGATCATGTCGAATTGCGCTCTTCCTATTGGCCGAAAATTTCGGTGGGTAAAAAGTATGTAAACTTAGCGGATAACCGGCCAAGTGGAAAACAAAGTAAAAACAATTATACTTTAAAAAAACTAAAAAAAAATATGCTTTTAGAGTTAATCAGACTAAAAAGTAAAAAATAAATTAATAGTTTAAAAAACTAAAAAATACGCTTTTAGAGTTAATCAAACTAAAAAGTAAAAAATAATTGTTAACATAAGAATAAAATGACTGACGAGAAAATGAATGTCACTGTTCTAAAAGCGTGGGGTGCTTTGTATGACATTTTTAAACTAACTCTGCATTTCGGAATGAAACTAGTGAGAAATTATAACGATTGATATCGAGCACCCCACGATTTTAGAATAGTGACATTCATTTTCTCGTCAGTCATTTTATTCTTATGTTAACAATTATTTTTTACTTTTTAGTTTGATTAACTCTAAAAGCGTATTTTTTAGTTTTTTTAAACTATTAATTTTTTATCTTTATGTTAGACGATACATGCTCATTGCAATTTGACGTAACTTTATCAATCTGTGATTAAGATTTCTTGATCTTTAAAAACGATATTTTTTTATTTTGTTAGTTTCTGACGATTTGATTTTTTTAGCTTCTTTGATAGGTTTTTACTTATTATCTTTAACCTACTCTGAGTGAACATCGATCAATCTCGTCATTTGAAGTTCTTCTTAACTATTACCGAGTTATTTATTTTAATTATTTTCTAATTTGAACAAGGGAGGTCTACATTCGTCATTCAGAGGTGATTCAATGTCCCGTACACTTATTGCATCAATAATAAAAACTAAAAAGTGACTTCTTTTTTTATACTCTCAAATATCTGAAGCAGTTACGAGTATTCACTACTCTACTTCACTGTTGATCTTGTAGGTGACAATGTCTTTATTTCAACCGGGTATTTTATTTAACAGTAGATATTCAGCGATCATTTCAATAGTGTTTACATTAAATTCGATTTCCTCCATATAAACAGAAACGCTATTATTATCAACAGAAAAATTTAATTAGTTTAATACATATAGTAAGCTAATCACAGTTATTTGACATATATTCAAGAACATAAAATTTTGTTTTAAGCTTAACATCACAGTTTCAGTATTAAAATAACCTACTGGAGTAATATTTCTCTATTGATAACCCATTAATCTAACACCATGCATTAATTTAGGATAATTAAATGAATCATATATACATTTTTTAATCATTATTATATATATCATCACTTCCAGTATCTATTAATGACATTTTGAATTAAATATCAAAATATTTTGTTCTTAATTTTATTTGTAACATATTCACTGATAATTAATATCGCGATTTACAGGATACTTTTTAGAAATTTGCTAACCAAACTTATTGAAATTGAAACATTTTTAATCTTTGGGTATATGAGAACATTTTGCTGAAACATGACCCAGTTTACTACATAACTTCTTGAATTTGTACTAAAGTATTAATATTGTGATATTGATTTAGCATACTTATATGTTTCCGGTTCTTTATTGATGGCTGCATTCACATTTAATTTTTCTTTGAACTTTTTTAGTGTTTTATAACCAAACAAAATTGTTTTAAGGAGAGCCAAATCATGATTTTTTTTGACATAGTGCGTGCATAGCTGTTTCATCATTAAGAAATATTCGTCTAATTATTTGTTTTCTCATATTTTTCTTTTTTGATAATAATTCTTGTAGCTGCACAGAATTTTTTCTGCGCCATATTATGAACGCAATTATTTTTTTTTTAGCTTTTGCCAAG
Source organism: Caerostris darwini (assembly GCA_021605075.1). Taxonomy (NCBI): domain Eukaryota; kingdom Metazoa; phylum Arthropoda; class Arachnida; order Araneae; family Araneidae; genus Caerostris; species Caerostris darwini. Next base: position 71,404 of record BPLQ01011957.1, read on the forward strand.
AATTTATATTTGATGCCGATTGAATAAACAGCTTAGCTTTACCAGCTATAAAACATTTGACACACATTATTTTATGCAAATCCTTTAATTGAAATTTTTCAAACATTTTTTTTTTCAAAATTCTCCATCTATTGCTATATGCATTACATGGCATCACACATGAATGTTTATATAAAACCTTCAGCTCCTGAATGTTTATATAAAACTTTCAACTCATGAATGTTTATATAAAACTTTCAACTCTTGAATGTTTTCAGAAAATTTTCAAATTTTCTGAATTGGTATCTGGGCACTGTTTTTGTTTTCAACTTCGTCATGAGTGTCGGTATCTTCGTCATACGATTGGCGGCCTAATGGCCAATTGGCTAGTGCTCTGGTCCTTGATACCACAGGATTTCAGGTTTTAATCCTGGCTGTCGCATGGAGGTTTGTTAGTGGTTCGGAATCCACATTAAACTATAGATTCCGATCTAATGAGGCCCAAAACTAATCGCCATATGGATTTATTTTTTTTTCTATTTTAAATTTATGTTTATTAAGATCACATAACAATGTAACTATATAATCGTAATTAACAACTACACCTTTTGTTTACGAACTTACAAATAGAAATAATTTCGCTAAAAATCAGTTATTTGTCCGTTAGATCTATTTTAGCATTAAATCCATTACTTTCTAAAGCAAAATTAAATCCTTCAAATTCTATAATAATTTTTTTTTGTTTATTTTATCATCATCTTTTATCAAAAGTCAGCTTAAGTAGACTTCTAATATTAATAGATTAGCATTGTCTATTGAAAGTAACAATCCGGTAAAGTTTATTGACTTTAAGTGATAAACAAATTGAAACAACTCACCTTTTTTTATCTCTCCGTACTTAACAGTTGTTGCCAGTAATTTTCTTCTTGTATTTTTAGTCCTGGCAGATATTTTCTTTTTGAAATCGTGGTGGGATTCCAGTGTAGAGCTCCTTTTCTAAACTAATATCTAGGGTTTATATAAAAAATTATTTTTAAATTACAAAAATTCTAAGGGCCGTGATAAATTTATTATTTAAATAGAAATTAAGACAGGGGGTCCTCATAAAAGGGCTTCTTCAAATGTTCTTCTGAGTGGCCATCGTGTAATGCCCCTCTTCATCTCATCCTCTCTTCCTTCAGTGCGTAGTTAAGTGCTTCTCCCAAGAGATTCACGCTGCATTTCATTCACAAATGAAGAAATGGCTATCCCTGGTCATGTGGTATATATCTATATATAGAGAGAGAGACATATACATCTATATATATATATATATATATATATACTATCTGGAAGAATCCAACTGTAAAGTTTGGTGGAGGAGGATTGATGGTATGAGCCTGTTTCTTCTGGTAGAGGGGTGGCCCACTGGGGAAGGTTGATGGTGCGATGAATGCCGATAGATACTGTGATATTCTCGACAATCATGTCCTTCTTACCTTGTGGGCAACGTACGGTATGAATGATTGCTGGTATCAAGACGACAACGCAACATGCCATGTTGCAAGGAGGACTCTTGATTGGTATGTGAACAACAACGTTAAACGCATGGAGTGGCCGGCGCAGAGCCCTGATCTTAACCCAATTGAACATCTCTGGGACGAATTGGACCGTCGGTTGAGGGCCTGCACCCCACTCCCCAAAAGCAAGCCTAAACTATGGAAATTCCTGTTAAACATTTGGAAGGAAATTCCTCTTGCCACTATGGCTAATTTAGTGGAAAGCATGCCTAGAAGGTTGCAGCTGTGATCGCAGCCAAAGGAGGCCCTACCTCCTATTAATTTTAATAAATATGGGTTTATGTCGTTATAGTGCCGTGTCCCATCACTTTCTTCCACATAGTGTATATATATATATATATATATAAATCAATCAATCAATCAATAACTCGCATAACTCCTATAATCGATTCCAAAATTATCCTAACCTATTCGAAAGTGGAAATCGGAGAAATATATTGGATAATTTTTGTTCTTCTCCCACGGCCAAGTTGCGGTGATTTACATAGGGTTCATGGACTTCATAAGTTGCATCATTGATGTAATATCACACACAGTAGAACAAAACTATTCTGTGTAAAATATTTCAATTTCAGTTATTTATTATGAAGTATACAAGTAATACTACATAATATATTTTAAACACATGCTTAGCATGATTCTTTTTAAACTTGGCCGAACTTTTCGAAATATGTTAATAAAATGAGGTTTGGTTTGTTGCTCTACGGTCATTTTTTGCACACTTTAAGCTTGTTAGACAGTTACCTACAGTTTAAAGTGGATTCAGAACCACTAACAAACAGCCATGCAGCCGCGAGGATTTGAAACTGAAACCTGTGGTACCAAAAGGCCCCAGAATTAGCCAATTGGCCATCAGGCTGTCAGTAAATAAGGGTTGTTGTTTCAATGATTATTTTATATCTTGATGCAGTCATGCTTACATTGATCATTAAAAAAGTTTTACTAAAAATTCATTGTTTTTGAAAATACATTTACTTTGTGGAAAATCCATACAAAAAAACGAGTCATATTATTAATGGCTTGAGTATCAAATATTCAAGCCATTTTATTTAAATTTTTCACATTTGATGATATCATCTTGAAATATGTCAGAACAAATTTTAATTTAAAAAAATTCCTGAATTTTCTTTATTTGAAATACAATGGCCTCTAAAATTTAATCCTTAAAGTCCACTGGCCTTAAAAGTCTCATCCCGATATCTCAAACCAGTCACAGTTCCACCTTGGAACACATGCAGGTCAGTGTTACCACCGAGTGACATCCTTTCCCAAACCATTATTCCATCATCTTAGTAAATGTGTCTTTCAACAATGTTGGATTGATGGTATCTGGTGCTTTGTTCCCTCCAGATCAGCAGACGTCCTGAATCGCTCTCCATGGGAATCTGGACTTGTCTGTAAAGAATATAGGAGCTCATCGCTGTCTGGTCCAGGAAACGTGTTCTCTTGCCCAAGATAAGCAGGCCCTTCTCAGTCGTCCTTTGAGGGGGACAAGTACAACTGGTCGCCTTGTATAGAGACTTGAATTGCGAAGACACCTTCGCACCGTACTAGTGTATATTCTTCTCCCTGATGCTACAGAGTGGTCTGCAACAAGTTGCGGCACAGCAATGCTTCTTCTCCTACGGGCCGAAAGAGCTATAAAACGGTCTTCTGCAGGTGTTGTAGCTCGTGGTCGACCTGGAACATGTATTCTGGACACAGAAACTTCGGTTTGATATTGATTCCACAGACGGTGGACCACACTGCGAGACACATTAAGACTTCTAGTAGCATCAGCCTGAGACAACCCCATTTCCATTCATCCGCCCGCCACCTTAATGAATCGGGCAAACGGCTTCTCTCAGACATTGCGGGTCCCCGCTGCCTATTGTCAACGAATCTGCTAACAAAAGTAAATCAACAAAAGTTACACGCATAATTATGAAACCCTGACATTTGCATATTTTTCTCTCACTCATATATACCTATTCTTTTCTATAAAAAAAAAGATAGCTATCGTTTTTGCATAAATATGCATAAAATTCGTTTTTATCATTTATATAAACTATAAATTTTATTGTTATTGTCATTTTTTATGGTTAGTTTGTTGTTTCTTAACTTTTGAAGGCCAGTGTAATACATTACATTTGCAAATAAAATTTCAAACGAAAAATATCACTGGATGTATATATATTTTAAATTCGTTTATTTATTTCATAAGAATACAAATCGAATTTGTTTTTCTATTTTTGAAAAAAAATTTGTTTGACATAATTAGGAAAGAAGAACTTCTATAAATTTAAGATTTTTTAAATGTAAATTTAATATTTATTTCCTACAAATTTAAAAATTATGGAAGTATCAAACATAAAACGGAACTATAATATTATTTGCTTACGTCTAAGTAAATAACTCTTATTATTTTATAGCAATGTTTCTAAAAAATAATTTATTTTAAATTTGTGAAAGCATCAATTCCTCAAGCAAATATTATATTTAAATATTTAATAATTACTTTTTCTATATAAATTAGAAGATGTTGACAAACTCGAAATAAATTAAAAAGGTTTTTGTAAACAGTTGTGTTAATATACCGACATAGAAATGGGGCCGTTGGTCTACGTATACTCGTAGGACGGCCAAATGAATTAACATTAATAAAAAGCAATTAAAATAAATACTAGGACAAACAACTAATTTACTTTTACCCTTTAATGAATACGAATAAATACTATTACAATAAAATTTAGGATTTTTAATATTTGTCAGAATAAATAAAATAAAAAAAGTTTTATAGAGAATGTTTATAGAGAAATGTTTACAGATAAATGTTTACAGAGAAATGTTTACAGAGAAGTATTCATAATATTTCGCACGCATACGTCAATCGAAAATATTCCTTTGAGTGTGTCGGCAGTGGGGTACCAGTAGCCTCATATCCTTTTTACCAAAAAAAAAATGCTCACCGACCATTCCAAAGATGGACATAACTCTCCATTACAAATTATACCTGGAGCCATTCTCGCAGCAAAAATTGTGCACCAGGCTCACGCACTATCGTAGATCGTTCGCTCTGCTTTCAACGGGTCTTCCTTTCTGCCCGCAAGAACTCCAAAAAAGGGATGGATCCCACCAAACCGACCGGTTCTTTTGGACCTGACCGTGTGACCGGGATGGGTTATCTACCATTCCTGGATTCATACAAAAAATAAAGGAAATACCCCTTACCCTCACACAACAGGATAATTACCAGTTACAACATCCTCCCCACCTTTAATTTAGGCGGGAGCCAAAAATTAAACTATAAATTTTCTTACACCTATTTTGCTATGGGTATACACATCCATAAAATTACACATAAAAATAAAAATTAAATTGAACACTGCTTGACAAATATGAACACATAAAAACAAAATACTATGAACTAAATAAAATTACAGCATATAAATGTTACATCATGAGAATTACAATTTCAAATACTAATTCAAAAAAATAATAGCCTTTCTATTTACAGTCTCAAACATTATTTCTTAGTTGATATAAACAGTCGTCCATATCTGGACCTGTTTTCAGTTGTCCGGGTGAGTACAGGATCTCCAGAAGTTGACACCTCCAACGGGTAAAGTTTTTGAATTGGTCGCGTCAAGTAACCACTACTCGTTCTCACCTGTACTACCCTGGACGCACCATCTCTACTGCTGTAGATTTTCTCAATTCGGCCCATAGGCCACATGACACGTTTTTTGTTTTCCAGTTCGATGAGAACAATGTCCCCGACTTTAAGTTCTTGGCACGTGGCTTTGGCCTTCTGCACAAGTTGGCTTAAGTATTCCTTACGGAAACGACTTCTCAGTTCTCGACGCAAAGTGTTGCAGTGATTCACGCGCACATTCAGTTTGTTGGAGTCGACTGAATCTAAATCAGGTACCCCCACTTGTTTTATGTCTTGCAAAAACAAGGAAGGAGTCAAAGGAATGAGTTCATCTGAATCGTCCGAGATATAAGTCAACGGGCGGCTGTTTATTGATGCTTCAACATCACAAAGTATCATTAGAAGCTCTTCAAAATTTACTGATGATCTTCCTAGAATGCGCACGAGCAGGCTCTGACTGAACGAATAAGCCGCTCCCACCATCCCCCCACCAAGCAGCAGTAGGGGATTGAACTTCCACTTGATCGGATAACATTCGTTTTCCGATATTTTCTGCCAATCAATTTTCTTCAAGGCATTGTCCGTTCCTCTAAAGTTTGTAGCATTGTCCGTGTACACCGTTGATGGACGGCCTCGCCGTGCAATAAATCTTCTCAAGGTTTGCATGAAAGATTCTGTGCTGAGTGACGTAAGAGGTTCAAGATGAATTGCCCTGTACACTGCGCAAGTAAATAACACTATCCAGGCTTTTCCCCTCGGTTTAAGAAGTAAAGGACCACAAAGATCTATACCCGTTATCTCAAAGATTGCCGATTCTCTTACTCGGTCAAGAGGCAACTGTATAGGTGGAGTAGTCAACGCTTTTGCAGTGAATCTTTTGCATACAACACAACGTGATACGCAAGATCTTATATTTCTCTTGGAAGAAAAAATCCAGTATTGCAGTCTTAATTTGGCTGCCAATATCTGCACACCTGCATGACAGTACTTTAAATGATATTCTCTTATCAAGCACTTAGTTAAGTAGTGTTTGGACGGAAGAAGGATTGGATATAAAAAGGACAGATCATCCTCTCGTTCAATGATCCTAGTTTTAACACGAAGAACCTCGTCATCACCTCGCACCACTTGCAGACCATGCACAGAATTTTCTTTCTCATGAAAATGCTTTTTCTGCTCTATACTACACAGAATGATCTCAGCCTTAGCTTTTTCTTCAACTGTTAGGGTTTTAGTACCATAAGAAGGCTTTTCTCAATTTATTTACAAAACGCATCATCCAGCAAAAACTCTCACAATCTTAGAAAAACTGGATAAACGTTCGAACCACTCGGGTTTCTCTATTTTTACACTCAAGTCAACAATTATTTTCTTTTTCATCTCTGCTGCAATTAATTCTTCGTTTGGCGAAAATTCAGACTTTGGCCATGCCTCCGGGAAAGCTTTCAAAAATTCAGGTCCCTCCCACCAACCGTACTGCAACAGATGTTGGAGTGTACAGCCGCGTGATGCTATGTCTGCTGGATTTAATTTCCCTGGGATGTGTCTCCAGTATTCCTTCTTAGACAGACTTCGAATCGCTCTAACTCTATTATTTACGAACACTCCCCAGTTTTCTTCTCGTTGAATCCAGCAAAGAGCTACTGTTGCATCAGTCCAGTAGTAGGTCGGGACTTCTCTCAAAGATAAAGCAGTAACAACGTATTTAGCTAGGCGTGAGCCTAAAACACACGCTAATAACTCCAAGCGTGGAATAGTCACCTTCTTTAATGGAGATATCCGTGATTTTGCAGCAACAAATTTCACATAAACCTGACCACTGCTTTCACTTCTTAAAAATATAACAGTGGCGTAAGCATTTTTACTGGCATCACAAAAAATATGTAATGATCAGGAGTCTCTTTTTCCATAACCTATACGCCGTTCCAATTTAAGCTGGGAAATACAAGACAGTCCGCGGTACCATGTTGAGAATCTAGATTGTAGTTCATCTGGCAAAGGTAAGTCCCAATTTGCTTCAGTTGCCCAGGCTTCCTGGAGTATTACTTTTGCAGGTACCATTGCTGCCACGACGAAGCCCAAAGGATCAAATACGGAATGTACTATCGATAGTAGTTTTCTTTTCGATAAGTCTGCTATTGGCTCAGACTTGAATGGTATAAATAAACTATCTTCTATACGGTCCCATTGAAGACCTAAAACTGGAGATATAGGTTCAACATTCTGTAACGATAGTTCTTGCTCTGGACCAAAAGTCCACATACGCAGTTCCATTTTGGCGTCCGCCATAATGGCAGTTGCTTGTTGTATAAATACTTCTAGCTCTACATTCGTATTAACTGAAGTGACGCAGTTGTCGACATAAAATGCATTTAACAGCTTATCTGCCACAACTTCAAACTTCGCATGTACATTTTTAAGATGGAATGAAATCACTGCTGCCAACAGATACGGGCTACTGGTAACACCAAAAACAACCCTTTTATGACGGAATTCTACAATTTTGTTGTTTTCCCACCAAAGAAATTTTAGGTAATTTTGATCTTGTCGACTTATGCCAATCTGTAAAAAAGCTCGCCTAATATCGGACGTTACGCCAATCGCCTTTTCCCTAAATCGCAGTAAGATCGCAGGAATTTCTTCTACCAGATTTGGACCTTTTATCAAACAATCATGTAGCGAAAACGAATTATCCGATTTGCACGAGGCATCAAATACGGGCCTAATTTTACTAGTTAAACTATCTACTTTGAAAACTGGATGATGTGATAAATAATGCCCCTTTTCACTCTTTTCCGATTCTGGAATTATTTCCACATCTTCCGACAACCACTCATTAAATATCTTATCATACTCGTCAAAGTTATCCAATTTCTTTAAATTCCGTGTAGTGGCAAATAGCCTTTTTTCTGCAATATGCCAATTAGAGGCAATGTTTGGAGGAAATGTTTGAACCCACGGTAAACTTGCACAATATCTACCATCTTCGTATCTACTAAGCCCCTTCAAAAATTGTTCCTGAACTAACTGATCTGCTTCGGAAAAGGTCTGCACTTCATCTGTAATACCAATTCTTTCCAAATCCCACATATCAGAAACTTTCATATTTTGAATATGGAGATTAGTGATTAACATAGACTGGGCCCCCTCTAAATGTTGAACATTTAGTTCTTTTCGTTCCCCACACAAAGTCCATCCCAATTTAGTATTAATGGCCGTCAGACCCTCATTAAGCTGAATTACTTCACCCGTAAGAATTTGTCCATAAATATCGCTGCCTATCAAAAGTTCTATTTCCGGATAGTCGTCCCCCATATCCGAAATCCAAATTCTATGCCCTTTTAATTCCTTCAATAAAGGGCCTTTAGGGATACGTGGTATTGCTCCACAAATAATATCCTGATCCAGAAAGTCAAACTGATATCCAGTGCTTCTCCCTACAGGTCTCAATCTCATAGAATATCGTTTGTGATTTTTAGATTCAGTTCTTGCTCCCCCAAACAGAGAATGAGTTAATTTCTCAGACGAAAAGCTTTTTAAATGTAAGGCTTCGGCTGTAGATCTTAGAATATACGACCTCTGAGAACCACAATCCAAAAGACACCTTACCTTTTTCGTCATGTTCCCTGACACTACCTCAACCATTAATGTCATAAGGAGTACTCTCATACATGAAGGAGTAGACATAGTAGCTTGTACCGTAGTAGACCCTTTTGTACTCGCTACACTCTCACCCCTTTTTCCCTGAATCTCGGGACATAAAATTATAGGGTGAGATCGTTTGCACAGATGGCATTGAACAAATTGTTTACAATCTCTCGCAAAATATCCAGGCTTCAAACATCGGAGACAGCACTTTAATTCCCTTAATTTGTCTAATCTATCCTTTAGGGTCCATGACCGAGCTGAAAAACACTCTTTACTCTCATGACTTTTTCCACAGAAAACGCAATTTCTTTCCTTGGTTGCTACCAAACTGGCAGCGCAATTGAAAGGTTTTTTATTTTTTAATTTACCCTCCTTGGGGTGCTCTTCATGCGAGGAAAGAGAAATGTCAAACCCTGACCTGGCGAGTTTTACTCTCTGTTCCCCTTCAACTTCTTTTCTCAAAAATTCTAAGAGGTTTGAGAGACGTGGACCCTCAGCATTAAATAATAAACTTCTTTGCCATACCCTAATCAACTCAGCTGATAAACATGATTCCACCATGGGAAATAACCATGCAGCATTGGAGTTTTTGATTTACTCCTAAAGACTCAAGAGCTCTAATATGGGACTCGATTTTGTCAAATAATGTCATGAGTGGTAATTTATCTTTACCTTGAGAGTGCACGTTTTGGATAATTAATTTTAGCAATTCTCTCACGTATATTTCTGTTAAAATTTCCTGATTACCAAAACGCTCCGTAAACGCAGAAATGACCTTCTGATAGTTTTCCGAAGTCAACGGATAGCTCTCAATTAGCTCATAAGCTCGAGTCCTTGGTAACATTGACTGGGCTAAATAATGAAATTTATCCACATCATCCAGATTCTTGTCCTCGTGAATCTTTTTAAATTGACCCCAGAACGAAAGATAACTCAATAGGTGCCCATCAAATTTTTTAATTTGAATTTTAGGCAATTTGTAGCGTTTATCATTGCACGCACTTATACTGCTATCAGGTTTTGATCTCATACTAATATTTACGTCCGAATTATCCGTTTTTTCCTTTATCCGACGACTTAAACTAATAAATTCATCCAAATATTGCTCGCAACTTATTACTTCATTATTTAAATCATCGTCCGTGATCTCAGCTGCTATCATTAAATCTAATATTACCGAATCATAACTCTTTAACTCGGTACTCACAGTTTGTAATTTAATGAATTTATCTTCTAAAACGGATTTATCAGGCTCAACTTTATTTAGTTCCTCTTTCAGCACATTAGCAGTTCTCGTGAAACTACTACGCGCCGTGGCACGTTTTCTTATTGATATTGCAAGACTCATCTTTTTATCTTATAAAAGAAATTATATTCAAAATCTCAATTTAATAATCGCAGAATACAAATTCAACTTATTACAATAAATAAATTCACTCAACTAATATAGATAAGATCATTAATATACATAAGAAAATAAAAACATTTAAAATTATTAATACGCACTAATCATTTCTTATATTAACGCATATACAAACTATCAATACATATGATTACTTCTCTATACAGAAAAAACCAAATTCAAAAAATCCTGGCTGGCTCGCCACTTTTCTATGTTAATATACCGACATAGAAATGGGGCCGTTCTTCTACGTATACTCGTAGGACGGCCAAATGAATTAACATTAATAAAAAGCAATTAAAATAAATACTAGGACAAACAACTAATTTACTTTTACCCTTTAATGAATACGAATAAATACTATTACAATAAAATTTAGGATTTTTAATATTTGGCAGAATAAATAAAATAAAAAAAGTTTTATAGAGAATGTTTATAGAGAAATGTTTACAGAGAAATGTTTACAGAGAAGTATTCATAATATTTCGCACGCATACGTCAATCGAAAATATTCCTTTGAGTGTGTGGGCAGTGGGGTACCAGTAGCCTCATATCCTTTTTACCAAAAAAAAAATGCTCACCGACCATTCCAAAGATGGACATAACTCTCCATTACAAATTATACCTGGAGCCATTCTCGCAGCACAAATTGTGCACCAGGCTCACGCACTATCGTAGATCGTTCGCTCTGCTTTCAACGGGTCTTCCTTTCTGCCCGCAAAAACTCCAAGAAAGGGATGGATCCCACCAAACCGACCGGTTCTTTTGGACCTGACCGTGTGACCGGGATGGGTTATCTACCATTCCTGGATTCATACAAAAAATAAAGGAAATACCCCTTACCCTCACACAACAGGATAATTACCAGTTACAACAAGTTGTATGAATTCAAGTTATTGATAAAAAAAAGCCTTAAGAACATAAAAGTAAAAAATTTATCAAAATGCATGAAAGAATAATGAGCATAAAATTTTTCAAAATGCTTGAATAATTTTGAAAACTTAAATATTAAGATTCAATTGAAAAACAAATTGTATTGAAAAAATGCATTTTAAATCCAGGTTTCATAACTTTTCGCCGTCACTATAGATAATTCGAAAACATCGAAGCAGTTTTTATAATAATAAAATATTTTGAATAAAAACTTTTTATTATTTCTTTACCCTAGACTGTTGTAACTTTTAGGTTTCTTTAACCTAGACTGTACTAATAAATAAAATTCTAAGCATAAAAGTGTAAAGTCTGTAGTAGATTCGTGTTATAGATAAGTCGCTTTACCTTTAGACAGTATGATATTTATTGGAATAATTGATGCTTTAGTAAACAGAAGAACCAAAATTTGGAAGTCACTACAGTTTATCATGATTTAACATATAAATCAAAAGGCTATATAACCTTTAATAGTCTTTCATTTCATATTTCAAGATCTTTTTATGAGAGTGCGGAATATATGCATTAAAATAAATGGCATATTATATTATTATTTTATTTATTTAATAGACTAAATGTTCTATTTGAAGACAAAGAATAAAATTTTGCATACTGGGAATTTTACTCTTGTGACTTATTTATGAACACTTATGTTCCTTACACCCTTTTTTTGCAACAAATCAAATTAATCATCATTCCTACAGTTAAAACTTAAAAATTAAAAATATTTAAGATTAATTATAAATTCTAAAAATATATTTGTTTAAAAGCAATTTATACACTTCATAATTAGCCATTTGCCATCACAAGCAAATACAAATTTCATCACACTATTGGAAATTCAAATGGCATTTAAATTCTACTTAATTGAATCTTTCGAAGACAGAAGACCTTTTTGACGAAAAATAGTGTGATATCGATTTTTCAGAGCTAGGTTATTTTGAATATTGTCACAAACGTCTCCATGATTTTTTTTTAATTTTTGACTATAAACGTATCACAAAATACTAGTCAAGTAAAATACCAATATTTCTAAATCTTTTTTTTTTTTTTTTTTTTTAATTTTAATTTATTTCAATAAAGTGCAATTTAAAAATATTCCGGCATCATTTCAAGAATATACCTATTATACAATATTATTTTTGATAAGAATATTATATAATAGGAATATTTATTTTGGAATATTCTTATTATACAATATCATTTCAAAAATATTCTTATTATACAATATCATTTCAACAATATTCTTATTATACAATATCATTTCAAGAATATTCTTATTATACAATATCATTTCAAGAATATTCCTATTATACAATATTATTTTGGTAAGAATATTGTACAATAAGAATATTTATTTTTGAAATATTCATATTATACAATATCAAGAATTTTCCTATTATACAATATATTTCGCTACTTATATTTGGAAAATGTATTTTCTATCAACTAGAATATTTCAAAATATTTGTAAAGATTTAAAATAAGTGAAAACTGATGCACATATTAAAATATCTTTAAAGAAGTTTTGGCACTTTTTGAGTAAATAATTGTTTAAATTAGTGATGGCATGATAAAAAAATCACTGCATAAATCCTTTTGTATTTCCTTTTCTTTTTCTATATTTGTACATCAGTGTACCTCGTATTCCACTTATATATACAACTGTAAGTCTCCATTATTGGGCACCAAGGACAGAACATTGCTTTTCATTCTTTTTAAGAGTAAGGACTTCAAAGGCTCTAAGTAAATATTAAAGTACTAAGTAAGCGACGGACTCTTTACTGACGGACTTTCTTTACATGCAGATGTAGAACTTACTTAAGGGTAAGTTCTACATCTGAATGTATAGAAAAAACTTTGAAAACTCCTATCAGGACATTTTGACTGTCAAAGTGAAGCGTTTATTTCCTCCGTCGCATTGTTGTATCTCCTCGGTTTTTGAAAGCAGTGACAGCAAAGTACACATCTCATGGGTTAAAACTTTAGCACACCTGCATGCTACCGTTGACTTTATCACAAAACCACGAGTTGAGTAAAGATACCATAATTTCCGTAATTGCAAAAATTAAAAAAAAAAATTTTATATGTTTAATTTTGTAGTTACTAAAAAATTATGTCTATTTAGTATTTAGTATGGAAATAGAATATTATTTCATTAATAAATATTATATAATGAAAAAAGGAAATGTAAAGTTTTCTTAATTCGCATTGTTTGTTAAATATTTAAGTGTGATTATAAAATCGTATTAAAATCAATTTGGTCATTTTTTATCTTTAAGTTTAAATAAGTTTTCAATTAAAAATATAAATAGTTATCTGTACCTGTCTGATTATTTCTAGTAATTTCACATATTTATTTATTTTATTAAATGATCTATTGTATTATACCGCATACTATTTTTGTAAGATTTCCAAAATAACAGTATTTGTTTCGTATAAAAAAATATAGAGATAAATGTTAAAATAAATTTATCTTGTGATCGTAAAGTTCTGTTGTAACAAAACAAATTATGTATATTTAATGGCATTTCATATGAAAATAGAAAATTATTTCATTAATGAAAAAAGGAAATTACAAAAAGGAAATTTAAAGTTTTCTTTATTCAATATTGTTTGTAAAATACATAAGTGTGATTATAAAATCGTATTAAAATTAATTTTGCCTTTTTTTTTTAATATGAAATAAGTGTTCAATTAAAAGCGTAAATAATTATCGGTACCTATCTGAATATTCCTAGCCATTTCACTAATTCATTTATTTTATTAAACGATTCTAGAAAGATTTTATTATGCCACATACTGTTTTTGAAAAATTTTCTAAAATAACAATCTTTTAAAAAACTTACAAAAAATAACATTTTTAAGCGTGTATTGAATTTACAACATTTTTTTTTTTTTACTGTAAATAATTACATCACTGGAGAAAAATTAAAAAATACTTTTTAGTATCTGAAAAATTAATATTAATTCAAAATTTTAAAACAGGGGAAAACATTTTCAAATAGTTTTCCTAACACAAGTTTTTTAAATAAAAGATTTCATCTAGATATATTTTTCTTAGTTATTACTGCAAACAAGATATTTATTTATATTGCCGTAAAGCATTTTAATTATTGCATCCCATTGTATTATAACTAATAAGGATATTTTCCAAAACACAAAAAAAAATTTAATGAATAAATTGAAATAAAATAAAAGAGATTATTTTCGAGTTGATGGTATATTGAAACATAAATTACTTTACCAATTAAAAAAATTGTTTTCAAGATAGAAAAGAAGTTTGTGAAATTTTTATTCAATTCCTGTTTATCTGATATTGCTTCTTTTATTCAATAAAAAAAGTCGATACGAAGTAAATAAATATGATTGTTATACCCCTATTTGCTTTCCCTCTTTCTCTCTCTTTTTCTCTCTCTGTCTCTCTTTCTCTTCTTTGTATCCAATATGGCTAGAATACGAATGTGCATGTAAATGTAAGTGTAAGTAACATATACGCAAGATCTAGAATAAGAGAAAAAAATATTTTCTTATGTAACACAGATATTAAACTAAGAATTCTTTTAGTTCAAACATATTTTTTTTGTCAATGGCCATATTCATTATTCTTTAATTTTCTCTTTTGATCTGTCTCTCAAATAATTCCTTGTTAAATCCATAGGTGACTTTTTGATGCATTAGAGTAAACTAATTTTAAAACAATTTATTTTATTTCATACAAATTTTAAATTGCCCATTCCGAATTTTATGTGAATATCAATTATCGAGTTATTACTTAAGAGACAATAAACAAATTGACTTTTATATTTCCATTGCTCATAATTTTTCAGCAACTGCTTCTACTGTCAAATTATTTATTAGCTGTTACTCATTTTCTAATTTGCTAATAATTGCTTTGATGAATATTCCTTCAGCTCTCTTATTTGTATATTCTCCAATATAGTGTTTATTGTATTACATTGCTTTTAAATTTTTCTAATCATTTACCTAATATATCCGAATATATGTCGAATCCTTACGATGGCATGGATGTATGGGAGGAGTTCGGAATCCACATTAAACTGTAGGTTCCTGTCTAATTTGCACAATGTGTTCAAAAAAGGACTGTAGAGTGGCAAACCAAACAAACCAAGCAACTAACTGCTAAGATAGATATCATTTATAAAATATCCACAAGCAAGAATGATATTTAATTTTTTTTCAATTGTTTGATAGAACAATAATTTTTTGGTTAAGATTTTTACTTTTAATTTTATGTTTTTGTATATCTTTGTAACTTTTATTTTATTTATTTATTTATTTATTTTTGGAATAACTTTATAACTTTTGTGTTTTCGAATTACTTTCTAATGTTTATGTTCTGGAGTAATTTTAAAAAAACACTGAAGTAAAATAAGTACAATTAATTAGTTTCATTTACCCTATTTCATATACACATGTTATTTGTTTATGAACTTACCACTCGCAAAAAGTTTAGAAAGATAATTTATTGCAAGAAAGCTCACAAAGAATACCTATTACTTCGTTGGGCTATCTATAGTTATAATGCATAATGCTTTAAGGTCAGTCACTAAGACATTGAACGAGTATTGTAGAATTTTCTTATAGTATCTGGTGAGAAGTCATTCAAAATTGTTGTACATTTTCCTCTTGTCCGACCAAATTCCTACACTGCCTAACTCGGCAACCAGGTCATTCCACAAATTTTCAGACGGTGACAAATTCAGAAATCAGGTAGGATAAGGAAGTTATCAATGTTTTGAAATCAAATTGTTACACCTTGTTAAGCGTTTGATCATAATCCTCTTGAAAAATGCTTCCTAGAAATTTTCTCACTAGAGGCAACGCATGTGGCTAAAACTTTTTACGAACGTATTATTGTCATGGTGCCATAGATCATTATTAAACAAGAATCGAGTGTCAAATGCAATGGAATCCTACCCACCAGATATAGTGTGGTTTCTCACTCCATACAATTGGTAGTATTGATCATGATTGATCCGTGTACACTATTATTATCAGAACCTAAATTAAATCTCTATTCAGCACTCATAATGTCTCCACTCCATCAAAATCCAAGTGATGTGCCACTTCAAAAGCAAATGATCATCTATTAGGCCCAGCGTAATGATATGGGCATATACAGAATCACAGGGCATGTTGCCGGTGTGCATACGTCGAATATCATGTCAGTTGGGTCAATGTTGCACTGCTAGGTATTGAATGAAAGAAACTTTGGATGTGTTATTGGGATAGGTTATTATTGGATATGTGTTATGCTGCTTCCATACATTACCAAAGTTGATCTTATGTAGCAGCGGGTTGTGTATTCTGGGCTAGTCATCTGCTAATATTCCACCAGGCGTGTTCTATAGGTGGTTGATTGGGAGAATGGATAGTCCAAGACAGCAATGAAAGATGGTGTAGGAAGAAGAATTTTTTAATGTTGTGTGCCACACGTGGTCTCAAATTATGGAAATATGTACGCAGACAAGCCTTGAAAGTAAGTTAAGACAAGCTCCCAAACCTGAGAGGTTTAGCGTAGGCTTTTCAGTGTACCGACAATACGTCTTAGGAAGTGGAGAACTAAAATCCAATGCTACCCCAAAAGATAATGCTAGGTGAAGGAGTGGTATGAAAATGCATAATTCAAGAATTAAGCAAACTCTTTCCACTGTGTCACCGATCTCGGATACAACCAAGACATTGTCTTAGCATTTACTTGTCCATATCCATCGTTTATGGCACCATTGCAGATGCAAACGTCTGAGGTCTAGAGTCAAATATAATTGATTCAATGAATCCCTTGTTGAAATTCGCCAATGCTGCGAACGCTATGTGCTAACGATATGAGCAGCAGATCCCATTTCTTGCAATGTATTTCATAATATTGCACTGCAATCCGTCAGTGACCAGCTCACAATATGTCTGTCCTCATGTTCAATGTCGGAAGAGATTGGGGCAATAATTTCCATGCGTTCGTCTGTCAAATGATCCCCAATACATTTATACAACCAGTAATAAATTAATTTTAGTAATAGTGTGTGTATCCTTAAAAGGATTCTAAGTATGAAAATAAAGTTTCAACAAAAATCAATCTTCACACAGAAAAAAAATTTTATGATACATGGTACATAAATTCTACTACAGAAGGTAATTCCCTAATTTTCAAGCACACTAAATTTATGTAATATAAAAACACTAAAATCAGTCTGGCTGCTAATGCTCCAACATTGACACAGTTCAAACATCTATTGTGACACACCCTTAATGTACATTTGCCAACAAATTATCCTTTTTCTTTTGACTTCGTTTGATCTAGCAGTAAACATATATTAAAAGCTACGATTAAATGTTATTTTTAGCTATCGAAATTTTGTACTAAATTAAAGCGTACGCAAAACATTTCTTGCTTAATTCCCTCTGATTTTTCTTGCGTTTTCATAATTCTAACATTTTTGTCCAAATGTTTTGAATAGTTAATTTTTATTTAATGCTAATTTTTCAGTAATTTGAACTTGTTTTTTATTTTACTTGTTATAAAAAAAACAGTTTTTGTTTTATAATAATAATTAACAACGCAATTCGTTTGAACAATCAAAGGACACTATCAAACAAACACAAAATTAGAAAAGGTTTCACAAAGAATTTAGCTAAAAGCAGTATAATCATTTAAGAATCTGGCAAAATATCCTTGGATTTCCTAATCTTTGATTGGAATCTATATTGAATCTGAGATTGGAATTTCCTAATAATACAAGCCTATTGCTATTATTAAATAGCAATAGGCTTGCTATTAATTTATAATTTTTGGCAAATTATATGTAAATTTCCAACCATATGATTTAGACATATATCAACGCCATATAGGTTTTCTTTTGCCATAAATTAAATTTATTTTCTATTGTAATAGACTTAGAAGTGTTAATTTCTATGATTATTTCAGAAATTTTCTCTGCATTTTAAGTTATTTGTTTCATCTCCTATAAACTCTGTTTTTAAAGAAAGTAAATGTGCTTTTACAATGCTGAAAAGTAAATGTATGAATAAATAAATGAGCTTTGTTAAGTAAAATAATATTTTTTTCAAATTAAACATATAGATCCATAGTCATAACATTATGCATGATCGGTACTATATGTTCTATTAATTTTTATCAATGCATTTATTGCGTTTTGTATATGTTTTTTGCAACCATATAAAATGTATTTAGATTTAATTATCATAGTAAACAAAAAAATCCATGAAGATAGCATTCATTTAAAAATTTCATTAAAATAACTATAACTAGCAATAAATTATGATTATATAGACCTGAATAATAATTTTAGAGGAATATGCTTAACAGTTAAATAACTTAAATAATTATAGCTCAGAAACAAAAACGCATGTGATATATAGCATATTATTATAATTTATTTTATGAATAATCAAAGAAAGCACTGTAGTAATAAAAATATAACGTGAAAATATGCAATTTAATGCTTTGACATCTTATTTTGTGAACCAGAATATTTTTCGTATCTTTATTTAAGTTATCTAAACACTTCTAACCCAACGTCAAAAACAGGTGTACGTTCCAACTTTTTTTTTAAAAAGAAGGATAGGAAAGATTCATCCGAATATTTTATTTGCATGTCAAGAAATTTTAGGACAGAGAGATAGTTTTTTGTGTGTATGTGTGTGCTTTTGTGCTTCTCTTACTATGTTTAAATGTTTCTTACTACTCTAATTCCTAATTCAAAATTATTATTATAAAAACAATCATTTTAAATAAGCAATATTCTTGTTAAAAAGGGTGTCCCATTTTTTTACAATAAATAAATAAAAACTTGTGTACTTTATAAGCAATGCTTCGTGTTATAATTAGATAAAAAAGCCTTCACAAAAATTTTATTTACTATTTATTTGTTACATGAAATGGATCAAAGGTTCAGTCCAATTCAACATTCTTGTTAAAAAGTATGTCCCCTTCTTTTAAAATTAATAAATAAATAAATACAAAGTGTACTTTATAAACAATGCTCTTATTCTTGATATAATGAGATTAAATAAAAAGTCTTCACAAAAATTTTATTTAATATTCATTTGTTATATGAAGGGGATTAAAGTTTCAGATTTCATTTAAATTTGAAAGAATTACAAAATTCAAAAAAAAATTCTTCCTTTTTAATAAACACTTCTAAGTCTATTACAATAGAAAATAAATTTAATTTATGGCAAAGGAAAACCTATATATGTCTAAATCATAGGGTTGGAAATTTACATTATTAAAAAGGAAGAATTTTTTTAAATTTTGTAATTCTTTCAAATTTAAATGAAATCTGAAACTTTAATCCCCTTCATGTAACAAACGAATATTAAATAAAATTTTTGTGAAGACTTTTTATTTAATCTCATTATATCAAGAATAAGAGCATTGTTTATAAAGTACACTTTGTATTTATTTATTTATTAATTTTAAATTTTATGCGAATTTAAAAGCAGTTAGATTTTCTCTAAAAAATCTCTTTAAAAATAAAAGTATTTTATTAAAAATAATTACGTTTATCTTGTAAATGGTATTTGAATAAAGAGCCATTAATTTCCATCCATTAACAATCCATTTAACCATAAAAAATTTCAAAGATCAGTTAATTATGGAAATTAATTCTTTAAAATCTTTCATCTTTCCTTGTATAATCTAATCTTTCCTTGTATAAGATAAAGATTATTAGATCAATGATATTGAATAAAGATTCATCAAAAATTTAGATGACATGGTCTTGTTGTTTAAATTATCTTCAACCTTTTTAAACCAGTTCGAAATTCCAAAAAAAACATATTATAATCATAATTTTTCTTTTATAACTTCTTAATTTTGTTAAAGTGTTATGCCAAAGTACTGTATTTAAAAAAAAAATGTTAAATCATTAGTTTTTTCTTTTAAATGGTTATTTTTAAGGTAGCGCGAGATCATGTGTTATCTTCCATGAATAAAGAGATGTCATATTGTACGAATAATAATCATTTTATATTTCTTTGAGTACCAATTTCGTTCACTTGCATAATAATCAATTTGAAATGAATTATTTTAATATAACTTTTTTTTATTTTAATGTATTTCCTTGTGTTTTCTATTTTGTTTGGGTTTTTTTTCCGAATTTTATTCCAATTTAAACTTTTAAATTCACCTATTGCATGCCGTAAATATTTTGGTGGTCTATCCTAAGTTTAACAAAGCCTACACAGCTGGAAAGATAATGTTTCATATGTAAATTACTAAAATTCTCTCATCAAATTTTATTCTCTCGTATTTTGAGCATTTTTTATTTTGTCTAACTTTGTTTTTCCAATTTAATGTCAATTAAGTTTTTAATTTCACCTATTGCATGCCATCAACATTTTGTTGGTCTATCCTAAGTTCAACAAAGCCTGCAAAATGGGAAAGATGAAAATGTTTCATACATAAATTACTAAAATTCTGTCATGAAATAGTTATTTTATTGCAAACACTCTAGTTAAATTATGAGAATCAATCGAACATTTTCTATGGATCTACTTTTAATAAAATTGTGGTAAAAATTTGTATGTAATTATAGTTTCAATTATGATAATAATAATTTTAATTTAGAGCCAGGCTCGTGGCTCATTGGCAAAGCGCACCGCTGGTAAGCATTAGAAAGAAGGTTCAATCCGCTGGCGGCTTTGTTGTAGACACTGTTTTAAAAAACGAGGGAACTCGATGGCGTTTGGGACGTTCAATACCTTGCCACGTTAGTCGGACAACCTGGTGGTAGTTCTGCGGCTTTTCTCCCATACGATACACAAACGTGGGGTATCGCCCCCAAAAGCGTCCTGGAAGGCACTGCCCTCCTTCTTCAACGTCACGGAGACATGTCAGACTTCTACCTCGGGTGTTCCATCACAACAGAAACTGTCCCTTTAACTCCTTCCATGAGACCACAGGGTTCTTGGATTTGGTCTATACCGAGTGGGGTAAGAAACAAACAAAACAAATTTAATTAATTTTCTTTAATTTCTTTATTATGGATTATCTCTCCAAGCTTCTTTTTAAAATTCTATTAATGATTCAGGAAAGTCCATTCATAATTATTAGAATTTTTAAAAAATTAAACTTTATATTCATAATTAAAATTTTTTTTTTCTTAGAATAAATTCTAATTGCCATTTGTTTTATCAAAAATATTCTGAAAAAAATTTTAAGGAAGTTAAGTTGATAGAACGGATTAATTTGATTTTTAAAAAGTTGTATTTTTAATATACATAGACTTAGTTTTCCTTTAAATATGTCACAAACAGTCCATCAACAGAAATAGACAGTTATTTCCCTTTTTAAGATTAGTTTTCTTGCATGATATACATTTGCATGTTATGTAGCAGAAAATCGTATATACATGTCTCAAACAAAAACAGAGTTACCGATTAGAGATGCTCAAATATGCTGCCACCAAACAATTGTCATTTAGTCTCCATTCCTGATTCATTTAGTCTCCATTCCTCCAGTCCTGAACACTTTGGCCTTTTGTACCACAACCTTCAGGTTCGAAGCCTGGCGGTGACATGGATATTTGTTAGTGGTTCATAATCCATATTAAGCTGTAGGTCTTGGTATAATTAGTCCAAAGTGTGCAAAAAATTACCGTAGAGCGACAAACCAAACCTCTTTCAGAAAGAGAGGACCGTAATGCTTGACACAACTGGCTCGCTAGCTGAATTATCTATCATTGAATCATAAAATGAACAAAAGTTACATTTAATTTTAATAGCTGAGAAAGAAAATGAAAAAAGGAATGAATTGGAAGGTTTTATTTATTAAAAAATTAATAAATTTAACATCACAAAATTTGATTTTGGAATTCATATAAAATAAGATGTCCTTAATTATCGTTCAATTTATAATGTTGATATATACAGGTATTTTTTCTTAATTCTTATATCTGCATTTTATAAAGAGGAATCGATACTACTTAAATTGTACAAAAAAATATTCAGAAAAATTTTCGAAACAAAACTTCTTCTGTTTCTTCATTGGCGCAACAGCCCCATGGTGGGCCAGGACCGTCTGCCTACTGGCAGATTTCGACAGGCGATGTTTTTTTTTTACTAGGTAGAGTTGTCAGCCCTACACTCAATAGTCGTATTAAACCGGGACCTACGGTTTAAAGTGGTTTCCGAACTACTACAAGCGTCCAGGGTACAGCCGAGAATCGAACCCAAAACCTGTGGTACCGAGCGCCAGGCACTCGGCCATCAGGCCCTAGAAACAAATTGGCTATAAAAGATTAAGAATTGGCGAAAAGAAACAAAATGGTTATTATAAGATTAAGAATTAAATTAAGATTAAGATTAAGAATAAGAATTAAAGATTAGTTTTAAAGATTTATATTTCCATACAGACAGTTTCTTCACCATCAATCCTTTTAAAGAATGACGTTGGGTTTTTTTATTTTCTTAATATATGAATAAGTGTTGTAAATAAATCTTCTCTACCTCAAAGTGACATTTTTATTGTCAGGAAAAGATGCTTTATATGTACAGCTTTTGTTTTTATAATAAAATAAATCTCTTTTTTTATTTTTTGAATTAAAATTATCTTTAAAGTCATTCAACATGTTCATTGTTTTTATTAGCCGAATAGTTTTAATTAATGTAATAATATTTACAAACTGTGCCTTCAATAAGTAATTTTTTTAATGAAAACAATTATTCTTGCTTTTCTATATGTTTGCTAAACAAATATTTTTTTTTCTCCATTGTTCTTTATTTTTTTCATAGAAATATGCTTATTAATCTTTCTGCTATAAAGAATAGAGGTATAAAGTCTGCTATAAAAAAATAGGTCTTGAACTACCTCTATACAAAGACAGTTTTTTATTTTAAAAAAACTTTAAAATATAATGCTATTGTTATTATGTTTGTCGAAGACAGTAAAAAATCCTAATATTTAAAAAAATTTAATAACTTAAAATGTTTTTTGTTTAAATGCGTGATTAATTTTTAAAAGAAGTTCTGATTTTCTTATGATTTAAAAAAAAAATGTCTTCTAATAGATTAACTACCTTTTTTTGTAATTTTTTTAGTACGTAATTTTCAAGATTAAATGGGTTTTTAATTTATATCAGATACGTCTGTTTTAGCTCTTTTTTATACTGAAATTTATATGTTATAAAATAAAAATTAAACTTGACGAATTCGAAAACGAAGCTTTCTCATTTGGTCCTTTAATTTAAGAATCTAAAGAATTTACTTAAAAGAATTGACTATCTTTTTTGCAAATTTTAAACCCTGCATCAGTACAGTATTAATTCCTAGAAAATTTTATCAGCATTACAAATAGTCTTACCATGTTTCTAAGAATTTAAAGAATTTAAGAATCTAAGAATTTTAGAATCTAAGAATTTAAGAATCTAAGAATTTAAGAATCTAAGAATTTAAGAATCTAAGAATTTTAGAATCTAAAAATTTTAGAATCTAAAGAATTTAAAAATCCAAGATTTTAAGAATCTAAAGAATTGGCTATCTTTTTACGAATTTTAAACTTTGCATCAGTGTAATATCAATTCCTTGAAGCATTTATCAGCATTACAAATAGTTTTACGATGGTTCATTTCAGTTACTATCTCTTGATTAGGAATTTTTATTAACTTTTTAACAATAACATCGATTTCTTAGCAGCATTTAATTAATAACTGAATTAAGCGACAACAATTCCATCCTAAATACATTATTTTTCTCAGTTCGAAGAAATCAATTGAATCTAAAGAATTTAAGAATCTAAGAATTTAAAGGATTTAAGAATCTAAGAATTTAAGAATCTAAAGAATTTACTTAAAAAAATTGATTACCTTTTTACAAATTTTAAACCCTGCATCAATACAGTATTAATTCCACGAAAAATTCATCAGCATTACAAATAGTTTTACCATGTTTTTAAGAATCTAAAGAATTTTAAGAATCTAAGAATTTTAGAATCTAAAGAATTTAAAAATCCAGGATTTAAAGAATCTAAAGAATTGACTTAAAAGAATTGGCCATCTTTTTACGAATTTTAAACCTTGCATCTGTGCAATATCAATTTCTTGAAACATTTATCAGCATTACAAATAGTTTTACGATGTTTCATTCCAATTACTACCTCTTGAATCGGAATTTTTATTAGCTTTTTTACAAATCGATTTCTTAGCGACATTTAATTAATCACTGGATTTAGCGACAGTAATTCTACCCTAAATACGTTATTTTTCTCAGTTCGAAGAATGTAATCAAATGTAAAGAATTTAGGAATCTAAGAATTTAAGATTCTAAGAATTTAAGAATCTAAATAATTTAAGATTCTAAGAATTTAAAAATCCAAAGAATTTAAAGAATTTACTTAAAAAAATTAATTATCTTTTTACAAATTTTAAACCCTGCATCTGTACAGTATTAATTCCTCGAAAAAATTATCAACATAACAAATAGTTTTACCATGTTTCATTTCAATTACTACCTCTTGATTAGGAATTTTTATTAACTTTTTAACAATAACATCGATTTCTTAGCAACATTTAATTAATCACTAGATTTAGCGACAATTTCAAACTAAATATAGTACACTATTTTTCTCAGTTCGAAGAAAGTAATCGATTAAAGCTTTTCTCTGCGAAATCAATGTTTGCGTTGTGGTAACGCCAATTAAGGATTTACTGAATAGCTGCCGATGTTAAATTTATCTTACTGATGTTAGAGATTTTTTATGTTCTTGTTTTTTATACCTTACTAGGCAATAAGATAAAAATTCAGGTTTAATCGATTGAAAACGAAATCCGCTCTTTGTGAATATGATGAACAGCAATAAATAGGATTATTATAAAATGTTTTTACAATAAATATTATGTGAAATTCAATGTTTAACTAATACATTTTATAATATATTGATGTTATCCATCTTAATGAATATATAAGTGTAAGTAACACATTTATCATTTATGAGTATTTGTTAAAATGATGATAATTCCTTTACCATGGAAGTGGCGAGATTATGTCCCATATAGCCATTTAGGAATAATATTATATTCATGTATAGAAATTGAACAAACCAAATATCATCGCGAAAAGTTTAAACATTGTTGTCAGTGACATCTAGAACATAGGACAACAAAAGAAGTTCTTTTAAACTTTTTCATAATTTTTCTTGTATTTTTTGAGATTCCCATTTCAAATATATTTAATAGCTTTTTTCTTATAATCATTTTTTTTTTTTTTTTTGCAAACTTCATTAATTAGAAAATTAAAAAAAAAAAATTACAAGAAAGTGAAAATTGGAAAAAAGTATATTAAAAGAAAGTAAAAATGTGCTTTCAATTCCATTTTTGTTTCAAAATTAGGATGATAAAAGCTGGAAAGGTAGTTAAACTTATAATTATCTAAAAATTTGTATTTTCTTCACCTTTTGTTAAGTTGGTAAAAGTTTATGTATAGCTCTTTCTATTATGTGGCCTTACTCGATGGTTTAGTTTGTCGCTCTGCGGTCATGGTTTGCACACTTCAGGTTAATTAGACTGGGATTACAGTTTGTTGTGGGTTCCGAACATCTCACAAATATCCATGCCACCACCAGGATTTGAACCTGAAGCCTGGGATACCAAAGGCCAGAGAGCTAGCCAATTGGCCATCAGGTCGCCATGCTCGATTTATGGATAAACAGTAATCTCCCATGATATTTAAATCCTAACACATCCGAACCCGTTTCTGCATTATAATACATATATTGGTGAAAATGCTCACTGTCTTCTTCACTCACTGATCCAAAACTTTCAAATAAACAAATTAAAGTTTGGATGTAGAAAATGACTCTTATTACACCCAAGTTTTTCGAATTCTTTTTCAATGTAATTTGAATTATATTTTCATAGTTAGGGTCTTTTTGATTTAAAAGGAATTTAAAAAAAAAGCATCTTTAAGTGCTGTCAAGCTTCTTTCTAACTATCTTTTTCTTCTGCGCTTATTATAATTTCAAAATTATGGTTTTGCATCAATTTTCTTACGTGAGAGCTATCAAATTCACTTTATTTGAGTTTTCCTTCTGGCAAATGATATCATTTTTTGCACAGGTATATGGAAAACAAGTCAGCGTCACAAAGTTTTAATGAGGGTTTAGTCTTTGAGATTGCTTTTAAAATTGCTCAATACTTTTTGTGCAGTGCATTGGTTCTTAATTTTTAATTTATTGTGGAGTGATAGTGCGATTATATTTTTAATATTAATATTTTTAAGGGTCCATCAGTCTTATTTTTCGGGTTATCAATCTTATTTTAAAGGTCCAATAATATTATTTATCTTATTTAAAGTTGTTCTTACTGTATGCACAGTAAGAACAACTTTGCCTACCATAGGATATTTCATACCCTTAGAATTAGAACCTTCATTTAGAATTAGAATTAGATTTTTTTCTTGAGACCGTTTCCTTAAATCTACTAAAAAACATATATCTTATGTGGTATGCAAGACTGTTGTTGGTCTCCAAACTTAACTCTAAAATAATCAAAGTGCATCATTCTTATGAATTCCATTACGTTCTTTTTGGTGTTTCTTGATAGCAAATTCTCCATAAATTTAGCAAAAGCTATCAGTACTGTTTACGCAGCCCCAACATGCCCTTTTACTGAGCACAAAACAAATGAAAACAAAAAATACCACAATCACAAGTAAAAAAAGCTACGTAGAAAATTACTCAAACTAGTCTACCAACTCACAATTTTCATCTGGAAAACATCCGTGATCGGATTATTTAAAATTTGTCAGAGTCGAAAACAATAACAACTTTAGCATTGATAACAACATCAAGTACTTATAAGAATATTTGATTTACACAAGTTGTTTGACATCTTCATGTTTTCATGAAAAATTTCCGATGCATACGTGCATAAAATGAAGATGCTTTTTGGTGAGAAAATGATACATTATGTGATGATTTAATGCTGATTTTTGAGTTCTGCCTGAGGTAAAAACAATTTATGAAAAGTTTTTTTCATTGTTGACCTTATGTGTTAATGAAATAAATTAATGAAATAAATTGTTAAATGAAATAAATTACATTAAATAATCGCTACCCTCTTTTGGACGCTCGAAGTCTAAATACTTGAGCAAAATAATAGCAATTTTAGGAATTATAAAATTATGAAATTTAATCTCCAGCCAGTGTTAACTTTGAGGTCCATTAGCAACCTTCCAATATCAAGCTTTTCCATGAGAACAGTTTTTAACAATCAACACGTTAAAAAATGATATTGTATTTCTTATATGCATCAATAATAAAAAAATAGCCATTAAAATGTGGTGTTATCTAATCACAAAATCAATTTCAAACCAAAATCAATTCCTAATTTCAAGAAACCAAGCATCATTTTTTACAACCGCCATACTTTGTCTGGACCATCCCTCGGAGGAGGATTTATATCCCATGCTGGCAATCAACATAGTCAATATTATTCGGAAACACCCAGATATTTGATTTTATTGTACTCTTCAGGGGATACGACAACAACACAACGACAACAACTAAGCATCAGTGAACATATTTTCATTATCTGTACAGAGTATTGATGATTAGCATAATAAATTTGTGAGCTAGAAAATTGAGCCCTTGGGTTTGAAGCTGAAATTCTTCTTCACATGTTGCTCCTATGAGTTATTCCAAATTGTAGTGGCAGACAAGTACATATAGTTTACCCTTGTTACCTCTTTCCACCATAGTATAACCTGATTAATTTTGAATCCACTACATATTTCCTAGTTCAACCACAATACGTCAAAAAAAGGTACAGATTTTTTTTTTTTTTTTTTTTTTATTTTATAAAGTACTTTTTAGGGTGCAATCCATAAGAAGGTGGAACTAAATGAAATAAAATCCTTATAAAGAAGTTAATGTTTATTAATAAAAGAAAGCAGTGGTTTTATGTTAAATATCTTCTTTTTGGTGCAGTATAAAACTATACTTTCAGTTTACTAGAAAAGTTATTATACAAAACATATGAATCCTTTACAAAGAAGAATGCAACAAATATTTGAAAATGAATCTTCGAAACGTACAACCATTACCTACACTGGCAACAAAGGTTAAAAGTTTATACATGTAAGCAGGATTCATTTCAGCAATTAAACTTTGGCTTTACGGAACATCATATTTCATCTTCCTTTTCTAGAAAAGCATTAAACTATGTAGGCTAAAAATGGCAGGAATTTAAGATTAAATTCTTTAATGTCACTGTTAATACTATTTCCTCTTTGAAACGTGAAAAACTGTCTTTTAGAACAAACTCCATTGTGAAAATTTTACAGAACTATGCATAGTATTAGAGAAGATCAATTCAAATTTATTTTACTGAAAATGCTTAACATGATAATATCAAATTTAAAATATTTGAAAGTTCTTACGTCGTTTAATAACTTTTACAAAACTTGGTGGTTAAGTATATAATTTGAGATAAATACTTTAAAATTAAAAAATCACAGAAACAAATATAATTTATTTTTGCAATATTATAAATTATATATTCAATTAAAATTAAAATTGGCAGCACTGGTCGTCACGTGGTATTTTCATAGCATACAAGGCGATCTAAATTCAATCTCTGTTGATAATATGCTGCAGGCACTTATTTGAAAAAGGAGTAGATTTGATTGAGCTGGTGGCAAACTTATCTTGCTTATACTTGGACTTCTCCAATAATATTTCTTCTGGGTTTTTTCTCCTACGACAAGCAAATAAGTTAAACACAGAAACAATTTTTTCCTTAATAAAAATATTGGCAAATTAACGACTTCATCAATAAACTTAAGTAGTGGAAAAAATTAATATAATTTATATAAAAATATTTATATTCTCAAAAATAGTTTACATGCTTAAAATAAATTTTCATAATAATTAGTAATAAAAGCATTTATTAATACGTAAAAAAAAATTTCATGTGTTGATTATAAAAAAGTTGCATAGTGATTATATTGATATAACATTAAATCATTAATTCTCTTAAGAAGAGATATGAAGTTGTAAAGTTGTTTTGGTATAAAAAAATATTTATTTGTACAAATCTCATTCGGGTACAATGATTTTTCTATTATTGTTGTTGATAGAAGTATTTTTGATGAACCAGAATCTAAATATAATTGAGAAAGTACACTGATTTTCAAAAACTTAAGAAAAAATCCAAAATTTGTGATTATGAAAATTTTATTCATTGGAATTTAATGAAATGTAAAACATGCTCAAAATGGCGATGTTTATTAACTCAGTAATTGATTTTTGGCTGCAAAGCCAATTGCTGTGTTTGGGCAGTTCGAATATTCTGAAGATTTGCAAGGGATGGGTTAAGAGTTTCAATATATTTCTCCAGAGAATCCCAAACATGCTCAATCAACTTCAAATCTGGAGAACATGCTTGGTTAAGCTATACGTACAATAGTCTCTTCACCAACAAAATGTGTGATCTAGAAATATAGGGTGATTTAGTCACTAACTGAAACTGCATAAGGAAGACATTCTTAATTGTATCAAGACATTCTTGATTAAGACATTCTTCATGTCTTGCATAAGACATTCTTGATTGTATCAAGAATGTCTTATTTATATAATTGAGTTGTAACAGTATCTCTGGAGATTGCATACGAGTAAGTGCGAAACTTCACATTAAATTATTTAGCTTATGTGTAGAATAAAACAATTATGAAATAACACTGTGTTATATTTATTAAAAGAAAGAAAAATTATGGTACAAAAACTTGGACAAAAAATATGAAAGCATTTGGTAATACTTGTAAATTGAAAATGGTTACATTGTTAACATTAAACGGGAATTTCTTTCCGTGTGTTATTTTCAATCGGTATGATGAAGTAGAACGTCTGATTAACTTAGAAAATATCTTCCACCTTGGCCATTTAGTGAAGATCATCTAGGTTCATTGGTCTTATTGCGGAAGAGATTGCCTAGTATTTTTCCCCAATTCTGTCAATTGAGCTTTGATTTTATCCATATTGGTGTCG
Organism: Caerostris darwini; assembly: GCA_021605075.1. Classification (NCBI taxonomy): domain Eukaryota; kingdom Metazoa; phylum Arthropoda; class Arachnida; order Araneae; family Araneidae; genus Caerostris; species Caerostris darwini. Next base: position 101,580 of record BPLQ01011957.1, read on the forward strand.
ATAATAAGACATTTTATGGTCACTTTCAGAGTGCATTACTGTATTATTTGTGCTTAGGTTCTTCGGGATACTCTGTTATGAATCTTCGTCTTCATGAAATATCGTGATATATTCCTTGGTCAATCAGTTGATTATATTAGAAAAGTGTGTTCTTCATTTTTACTATTAATGAAATATACGGAAAGTGTACCTTCATCCTTGCTGCAGTACCTTTTGTTTGAGGCTACCTTTCCTGTCTTCCCAATGTTCCTTTTGATTGAGATTTTTTTCTGGAATGTTACCCAGCCTTGTATGTGACTTGCGTTCATTATTCCAGATTCGTATTGGAAACCGTATTTTTTCTATATGTTGGCAATATTATAATTGATTGTTAATGCCAACATACTGGACTGTGGCTTTCTCTGAACTGGAAGAGCGTTATGTATACACCATCATTCAGTAAATTTAAAAACTTTTTCAAAATTGCAATATTATATTATCCGATGCTGACGATCTAACTACCTCCCTTTACCAGATATTTGAAATTTATTTTCTTAAATCTTAATGGTTGTTTATGACATCCAGTAGGAAGAAAGATATGTTCAGTTTATTGTTGGAGACATCATAACATTTGATTGATAAGATGATAAGGTTATTAAGAAAGTAATTTTTTAATCGACTATGTTATTTTCAGAGTGAGGGAATTTATTGCCAAAACACTAATTGTAATAACAATAAAATGCCGTTTTTATATGCTAATAACTAACTAAAATACAAATTAAATTATTTCTAAATCTCCTGCATCACAAAAAAAAATTATTATTATTTAAATTAAATATACCATATTCAGGCGTAGAGACTTGAGAAGAGCTTGGTTGTTAATTGGTAAGTTAATTATGGTAGGATTATTATGATAGGTAAGGTTGTTATTAGTAGTATCTTTGGTAATAACTGGTAAAGCTTTATTAAGTTCTGTTTCCCCGCCCATACTTCTATGGTACACCCTGGATAAATATTAAGCTTCTGTATACATATGTGCCATAAATAATGAATGATTTCTGGTCAAGGGATCATTAATATAAAAAGGAATCATGTGCAATATATTAAAACTTATACGTTGTTTAATCATTTGTGTAAAATAAATATAAAATTTGCGACGCGTGAAAGTAAAAATAATAAATAGCCTATGAAACCGACCATTTTATTTAGTGTTCTCTTCTTATATTACCTATTTATCAAAGCACTAAGAGATTCAATGGACTCTATATATATCACAAAAAAATACACCTGAGCCCAAAATTCCCAAACATCGAATCGTAGTCTGTTTCCGCATCAGAAACCACCCCTCTTTTATGCTGCCAGCTTATAACGGTCATTTTATCGATTTTCCAACAGATTCCCCCAATTGCAAAATCCCTTCTTACGAACAACCATTAGCCTTACCTTGGATATTTTTTTATGCTATTAGATGATGGAGACTATTTTTATTGGCTTACATACTTTGTAGAGGAAATCATTTAAAAGGAGTTGGAAGCATTTTATTAATAGATCTTATAACTTAAGATGCTTAAGGTTTTTATATTCGACAAGTATAAATGGAGAATTATTTTAATTAATTACAAAAAAAAAGGGATTGAAAGAAGAATTTGTTGGTGTTTTTAAACATTATTTTATTAATAAATCTTGTATCTTACGATGCTTAAAGTTTTAACATCCGACAAATATAAATAAAGAATTATTTTAATTAAATACAAAAAAGGGATTGAAAGAAGCATTTTTGTTAGTGTTTTAAACATTATTTTATTAATAAATCTTATATCTTACGATGCTTAAGGTTTTACATTCGACAAATATAAATGGAGAATTAGTTTAATTAAATACAAAAAAGGGATTGAAAGAAGCATTTTTGTTTTGTTGTGTTTTTAAACATTATTTTTCAAATGTAGAAAATACATAATCTATAACATGCAGTTCTTCTTCATTGGTGAGCGACCTCCTAGTCAACTGGCTAGAGCTATAGTCATTGGTGCTTCAGGTTCGAATCCTACAGGAGGCAGGGATTTTATTAGTCGTTCGGAATCCGTGTTAAATTGTAGGTCTCAGTCTAATTAGGCCAAAAAGGGCAAAAAATGACCATAGAGGAACAAACCAAATCTTCATTGGTGCAACAACCCCATGGCGGGACAAGGTCGTCTGCCTACTGGCAGATTTCGAGACAGAAGGTGTTTTCTTTTTAAGGGGTAGTTTGCCCAGTGCTCTACAGTCATATTAGACCGGGACCTACGTTTAAAGTGGATTCCGAACCACTATAAACATCCATGCCACCACTGGGACTTGAACTCGTAACCTGTTGCACTGAGCACCAGTCAAATACAAAAATTATATTTTAAGAATATTTTAATCAAATACAAAAAAAGGTATTGAGAGTAGCATTTTTGCAAGGGTTTTTATAAACACTATTTTTATAATGTGGAAAATACATAATCTATAACATAATTTACCTACTCACAAACATCACACACAATCAATTAGATACAGACAGTAACACATTTAAGGACATGTAATTATAGATTCGTGGAAGGATTCCACTTCTACGCCAAAAGTCCGATATTCAGGTACGCAAGGAATGAGCGAAATATACTTCCTATCTGGATGAGAGTCTGTAGGCCAACTTATGCGCAGGTTGCGTTAAATATATTTCCTCTCGGGATGAGAGATTGCAAACTAAACGTTTCTCAACAGAAGAGCGTGATTGCGCGTGCTAAGCGTTTCTCAACGGCAGCACCGGTTGCGCTGTGCACGGTTGAGAGTCTACCTACTGACCTACTAAAGTCGAGACCTACTGACCTTTTTTCCTGGAAGCTACAAAGGGTACTCTTGCAGTGCGTAGGTAGTAAAATATTGCAAAGAAGTAGAATAAAGGGAAATTTTCTAATTTTACTGGCAATTAACTTAAATATTTTCAACTTTCTTGTTTGTGGGGAAACGTCCGATAGGATATTTGACTGTATGCGAGACATTCCAACAGCCTGCAAAAATCGCAACACCAACTTTTTCTTCTGATAGTAATGTTTACAATTAATGCTATTCCGGCGCATTATTCGATCATTATTATAATCATTCAAAGTCATTGGATCAATCAAATCCCTGATCATTATTATAATCATTCAAAATCATTGGATCAATCAAATCCCTGATGATTATTATATTATTAGTTATTCAAAATCATTATTATAGGTTCATGATTATAGCTTCTTTGCCCTTAAAAATAAAAATAAAAATTTAATATCAGTTAAAATGCATCATTTTAAAACTATATAGATACAGGTAAAGAACAAATGTAACATTTTCATATACATCTCTCACTTCACATAGCATATTAACTTATTTTCGTATTCAATTATAAAATTTTCCTTTTTTACGTATTCATGTAATATTTAATGTTTAATTACAGAAACCATCAAATATGAGTCTATTTAAGGGAGAATTTTTTTTTACATCTGTGAAATAATTATCTCGAAATGCCCACTGAATAAAAATGAGTCTCATACAAAAGCCGCTGTGAGACATCACGCACATTTTGGGACTGATAAAATATTTAGGATGGCATACATATTAAAATTTGGCGTGTAAATTCGTTGTTAAACAAAATATCAAATATTTAGTATTCAAATATGCATATACCTTTTGTACTTCATTTAAGTCATATTTTTTTAATATTCTATTGATGTATAACTGTTTTTTGTTTAGAGAAATTATTGCTTAATTATCTTAGTTTATTTAAAAGTCTGTAAGATATGAATAAAATGCCTTTTTTAATTTTTAGGAATGTAAAACATCTGAAAAGCAGTATCGTGCTAGAATTTTCATTATTTTGCAAAGTTCCATTATATATATTTCTTTTTTCATTCAATGAATATCCTCTACTTCTTCTTCATTGGCGCAGCAGCCCTATGGCGGGCCAAGGCCGTCTGCCTTTTGGCAGATTTCGTGACAGGAGATGTTTTCTTTTTACGGGATACGGTTGTCAGCCCAACGCTCTTGCAGTCCATAATAGGCAGGGACCTACGGTTTAAAGTGGATTTCGAACCACTACAAACACTCGACCGAGACTCGAACCCTGTTGGGCCGAGGGCCAGAGCACTAGTCACTCGGCCATTAGGCCCCTATACCCGTCCTATATTTTGTACTAATTGCTAGAAATTTAATAGTGTGTTCTTTTAAAGAGGCCATTCGGACTTTAACGTCAATAAAAATTACATATATTTAATTATCTGTTTTCTTTTATTTGAAAGAGATTTTCAGAGTACAACAGACCCCAAGACTATTTTTCCCAAATCATTCTGTTTCTCTTTTAATTGTTCTATGAAGTAATATCGATACCTGATGGCCGAGTGACTAGCTTTCTGGCGCTCAGATGCTCCAGGTTTCAATTTGAGTCCCGGCGGACCATGGTTGTTTGTATTGGTTTTGGAATCCACTTTAAAACCGTAGATCCCGTTCTAATATGGTTGTTCTCGTAGGGCTGACAACCTTACCTAATAAAAAGAAAAACATCTGTCGTCTCATAATCTGCCAGTAGGCACATGGCCTTGGGCCACAATGGGACTGTTCTCGAATGATGAAAATGATGATTAAGTAATATCAGTCAAGTTTTGGAAAAAAAAGTGTATAATAACAAGACAATCTTTTGAAAGATTATACTAGTTCTCGACTATACTGTTCTCATGAATATTCACAGCTTACGCTTAGATAATTTGTAGTTTTTCAATAATTTGATAAAAAATTTCTATTTGATAAAGATCCAAGATTCTTTATTACTAAATGATGATTATAAGCCCCATTATGTTTAATTTTTAAAAAAATGAACTTGAATCGTTATGATCCCTTTTTACATTATTAAATATAAAAAGCAAAATCTCTTAAGTATTAGAAAATGGGAAAAAAATCCACTTTCAACTTAGCAATAATTAACATTATTAAATTCTCCATTTAAACAGGTTGATTGAGAAGAGAGTATTAGTTTTTTAATTTAGTGCTTTTAATTAAGTCCATTAAAGATCGATTTATCCAATTTATGAATCCATTAGCCTCCTCTGCCAAATGATTCTTAACGAAATTTAAAGAATCATCAACAGATTGGCCTTTTTGAAAGCCATTCTTATTTTATTAATTCAGTTTCTTGGCAAAGCAATAGTTAAAATGTTTTAACAAAAGTTTAATTTTAAGCTCTCTGTCATAAAAAAATATTTTCTAATGAAAGTTTTTCAATCTCATTTGTTTCCATTCTATTGTGCTATATTAAAATTGAAGCAAATTGTCTTTATTTCAAAAATCAAATCAAGATTAACTTTAACGAATGTCTCAAAAGGGAAAAGCGGATTCTGGTAATGAGTAGTGAGTATAAAATAATCAATAAATAATAATGAGTAAAAAGTAAATGTGAAAAGTGTATTCTGATTCTAAATTCTGGCTCTATTTCAGCAGCTGAGATTAAGTTTCATCATCATCATGTTAAGTTTCATCATGTGGATCAAAATTCTGGTGATTTTTGCAAACTAAATTCCAAATACTTGAATCTTCAAAATCGAAACAAAGAAAATTAAATTCACTTCAAATCATCAACGATTAAAATATTTTGAGAAAACTAAAAATGATTATCGAATTAAAGTATTATTCCATTCACTTCCATCATAAGTATTAGCATCATTCACTGAATTACTTAATTAAGCAAAAACTGTAATAGACGTAACGAGTAGAAAATATTTAAAATAATATTAACTAAAAAATAATATTTAATATAATATATATTACATATTATATATTTATATAATATATTTAATATATTGTATTATTTAACTGATATTATTATTATTATTAGTTAATATATATATATATATATATTATTATTATTACTAATATTATTTATTATTATATTATTTAACTAGTAATATTAGTAGTATTTAAAAATAATTATAAATTCACTTATTATTCAACATTCACACTATTCAAATTTTAAGATTAAATAATTATTGAATAATGTGAATAATGAATCTCTTAAGATCCTTCATTATAATTTCATTCATTACTGGTCATTCATTATCATTCCATCATCATAAGAATCTCTCATTATCATTTCATCATAATATTATTTAACACATCTGTATACAGAATGTAATTATTTTGTACTTTTGTACAAACCAGCTTTTTACAATCTGCATACCTAGACGTTTTCCCCATTTGAAGTGATTTAGATAAAAAATTTATTAAAAAATACTAAAATGTTTTCGGGATCAATATCACTGTCAAGTAGTTTGAATAAGTCTTTTCAATTTTATTCATGTAATATATGCAAAAAATTATAATAATAATAATCGTAAATATTTAATAGAAATATAATTTTAATCACCATAACACCTATTTTGAATGTATACTATATGGCTTCAGAATATTACGAGTTCGGATAAGATTCTTGGACTGGACATTTAAAATGACTTTTTAAAAGTATTATTTTTCTACCGGAAAAATTCACTTAAAATTTCTTCAAGTTTGTTTGTATTGTCCTCTAATTCGATATTATCACTGAGATATCTTATTTTATCATCCCGAATTATTCTTAACTGCTTTCCAATATGATATGATGATATAGGGGTGAATTATATTGGGAAGACCAGGTTTACTACTGTGCCCAAAAAGTAAGACTAATTATTTGTTTTTTCAAAAACTTTCTTTATTCTTCCAAATTTATTTCATCGCCTTCAAAGTACTCCCCTTCGGACACAATGGAAGGACACGGCAGCTTTTTTTTCAATCCTCAATGCATCGGCAGGGATGGCCGTCAAAGCGCGGGGCGATTCACGTTGAATCTCTTAAAATCGACTCAAAACGGTATCCCCGGAGTGGTCTTTTGAATAGCCAGAATTGAATCTTGAAATAGCCAGAATTAGCACGGGGGGAATACAGGGGTTGTGGAACGATATGAGCTTCCGTTTTGGCGAAAATGTCACGAAGAATCAATGCAATGGGAACTGGAGCATTCTGTGTTTTCGGTAAAAATCGAGATTTAACGCGTTTCAGCTCCGCAATGAAATTGACTGATCCTTTTGAAATTCCAACATCATCAGCAAGGTCTCTAATTGTAAATCAACGGTTTGTAAGCATCAAACATTTAATTTTTTGGGCGTGAGCTTCGTCAGTTGAGGTTGATGGTCGACCAGAAGGCTCTTCGACTTCAACTCGTTCTCTGCCTGCTTTGAACTGTAATGCCTTCTGCAACATTCTATACGTTTTCGCAAACAATATTAATTGTTTGAATCTTTGCTCAATTAATTCAAACATTTCAATAATCGCGGGAATCAGTTTTAGCGTCTTACAAAGCCAAGTGTAACTCAAGCACTAATGAATATTTTGACTTCAAATTTCACACAGATGTCAAGGGCAGTTCCAGCAACCAAAAAAAGAAAAAAAAATGGAAATTCCATAAGCCCCGGGAATTTTAAATTGAAAATTGGTCTTACTATTTAGACACAGTAGTATTTGAAATGTTTTGGCTTTTGATGAAATTTTAAAACAGAAAACATGATTCAGCTTTAATTTCATTAAAAAATATGGCATTTAAGCAATAGAAAAATATTTATTTAATATTTTCAATTTTATTGCAAAATGGACTTCAGATAATTTGCATTATTGTACCTAGCTCTACGTGTGTGTGTTTGTTTTTTTTATCACTGTGATAGTCTTTACCAAAAACATGCTCCAATTTAAAATTGCCCGTAACAAAGTAGATGTTTCAATTTTAAATAGTTTCATATGAAGGAATTACAACCATTCAAAATAATATCACCTGAAAACAGGATGATTACAAGTAATGAAATTCAGGTTACAAATATATTTGATGAATTTTTAAATTTTACCTTAATTTATTACATAGTCTTCAGCATAAAAACTCTCCTGAATATACACTTTCAATATTTTCCATGCTGTATAAAAGTTTTTACAATTACGTTGATATCATTTTATCATCATCATTTCATTGCGCCTATATTGATTTTACAGTTGCGCCTATATTGATGAAGTGTGCGTATATCATTTCAATAACCTTTTTTTCAGTATAAATTGTTCATTTTCCAATGAATTTATTTATTTATTTGTTTTTTTTAATTATTATTATTTACTTGCTTATTTTTTATTACACAGTCCAGTCACAATAATGTGACCCCCACCTACTTTCGACGTCAACGTGAAATAACCCATCACAAAAGGCAGGTGGCAGCACATTGCAGTGGAGCGTATATAAAGAATTCCACTTAATACCACATTCCACACTCCACTTAAAGCTAGAATATACAAGAGTGTATATTCTGGCTTTTGACAGGTGGTCACATTAATGTGACTGGATTGTATATTTTCCATACATGTGTTATATGCATTTTTAAATTGTTATCCGGTAATATTCAAAGTAAAGTTTCGTATGTTTGATTTTGTTTACCAATAAATTTGTCAAAAATTATCCAAATAGTAATCGTTTAATATTTCTCTTTAAAGGATTCAGAATAAATAACAAGATAAATTTATTTCAGTTTGTTTTTAAAATGATACAGAGTTTAGTTTGAAAACATAATCTACGGCTTTCAACTTAAAATAATACCTTTTTATAACTTTCTAAAATGTTATTATTTTTTTTTTTCATTTTCGCAAGGCAAGTAATTATGAAAAAGTCTCAAAAAGTCATTAAGACCTAAGGAAAAAACAATTTAATTATAAATGAGAAAAACAGAATACATTTTAGATAAAAATTTTAATTTATTTGCGAACATTGAAAAAATATATTTCACCATTAAAACTCAATACAAAATTTACTTCCTTCGCAGATTAAATAGTAATTGGATTCAAATGTTTAATCAGTTCATGAATAAAGACGGGTTTTTTTTTATTTAATATTCACAAAAAAAAGTTTGTAAGCCAAGGATTTGAACGCAAATAAACAGTTTGATTAATTAACCCCATTAAAAAAGTGGCTTTTCTGTATATAACCATTACGTGGCAAACAACATACTGTTTGTTTTCACTAAACATAAAAAAATCTCTCTCTTTCTCTTTCTCTCTCTCTTTATCGTATATATATATATATATATATATATATACAGACCTGACAAAACAACATATAAAGACAGACAAAACAAAATAAAACGAAATAAATTCGTCCTTTTTTAAAACAATTTAAGTACTAGATGTATAAAGATAGTTTTTCTTGTAAAGCATAAGAGTAACGGATTAGAATTTAAAGAAAATTAAATTTTTTATTTCGGATTAAGGCACATTTCTGGGATTAATTAAATTTATTGAATTTATATTTGTTTTTTATATTAAAAACATGCAAATTTTTGCGTGAAGTAATTTTAATAAAAATATATGTGTTAGTTGTCATGTTTATCAAAGTCGGATTATTTAAATATCGGATTTTTACTATTATTATTTCCTTTTTACAATGTATTTGATAATAGAAGGAAATACAATAGTTTTCTTTTAATTTATTTATTGCTTTGAAGAAATATTTTTTCTTATAATTTCTGTCAAAAAACGAAACTTTTTAATTAATAAAAATTTTTAACTAATGAAATCTATAACATGAATTTGACTTAAGAAGGAAATGAGACTTGTTTCGTGTGTCATTTAAATATGTTTCATGTCTATTAAACTTCAGAGTGAAGTTTATTCAATTCCTTCTATTAGCTCACACTCTCCCTATATACACTGAAGTGACAAAAGTCATGGGATAGCAATATGCAAATTTTCAGATGGCAGTAGCATCGCGTAGAACAGGTATAAATGCGCAGTGCTTTCGCAGAGCTTTCATTTCTGTTCAAGTTATTCATGTGAAGAGGTTTTGACGTGATGATGACCGCACGACGGGAATTAACAGACTTTGAACGCGGAATGTTAGTTGGAGCTAGACGCATGGGTCATGCCATTTCGGAAATCGTTAGGGAATTCAACATTCCCAGATCCACTGTGTCAAGAGTGGGCCGAGAGTATGAAATTTCAGGCATAACATCCCACCATGGACAGCGCAGTGGTCGACCGCCTGCACTTAACGACCGAGACCGGCGACGTCTGCAAAGAGTCGTAAATTCTAATAGACAAGCAACACTGCGTCAAATAACCGCAGAAATCAATGTGGGACGTACAAGGGACTTGTCTGTTAGAACTGTGTGGAGAAATTTGGCTTTCTTGGGCTATTCCAGCAGAAGACCGACTCGAGTGCCTTTACTGACAGAACGACATCGCTTGCAGCGACTCTCGTGGGCACCTGAGCATATCGGTTGGTCCCTAGATGAATGGAAAACCGTGGCCTGGTCCGATGAGTCACGATTTCAGTTGGTAAGAGCTGATGGTAGGGTTCGAGTGTGGCGCAGACCCCACGAAGCCATGGGCCCAAACTGTCAGCAAGGCACTGTTCAAGCTGGTAGTGGCTCCGTAATGGTGTGGGCTGTTTTTTCATGGCATGGACATGGTCCTCTGGTGCGACTGGAAGGAACATTGACTGGAAATGCTTATGTTCAGCTACTTGGAGATCACTTGCAGCCATTCATGGACTTCATGTACCCAAACAACGATGGGATTTTTATGGATGACAATGCGCCATGTCACCGGGCCACAACTGTTCGCGATTGGTTTGAAGAACATTCTGGACAATTCCAACGAATGATCTGGCCACCTAGATCGCCCGACATGAATCCCATCGAGCATTTATAGGACATCATCGAGAGGTCTGTTCGAGCCCAAAATCCTGCACCATCAACGCTTTCACAATTATGGACTCAATATTCCTGCAGAAGACTTCCAACGACTTGTTGAGTCCATGCCACGTCGAGTTGCTGCTCTTCGCCGGGCGAAAGGAGGGCCGACACGATATTAAGAGGTATCCCATGACTTTTGTCACTTCAGTGTATATATCTTGTTCAAATTTTCAATCGTTCATAAAATACTTTTTATTCATCCACTCAAGTTCAAATTAATTTTTTTTTTATCTTGTAGTGGATGACACTAGATGTTAATGCAGTTTTTGTCAAATATTAATTCAGTAATTAAATTTAATTAGTTAATTTTAGTTTTTTTTTAGATTTAAGTTGCATATATCTATCAATAGATGGATCAATAGATTAAACTTTAAAAAAATAAATGGAAATTTTTTATAAAGGACTTTCTGCAATAGAGTGAAAAAAAGTAGGAATTGACTTAAATTTTTTTTATATTACTTGTTTTTAATTCATATAAAACATCAATGAATAAAATTTAAGAAAATGTATTTGCAAATTAATTTCCTCATTAATTTACTTTCAATAAATTATCTAGTTCTTCTGGCAAACGTCAGCATGTTTATTACTAAAAATTAAAAATGTTTCAGTTAATGAGGTTAATTGACTTAATTAGTGTTATAATCATAATAAGTGTTATCACTCGTGTTATGAAACTTGTCAATTGTTATGAAACGCATTTACTATTATTAAACTTTTAAAAACTTACTTAAGTATTAGCAAGAGTAGCTAATCTTTGATTTCCAAGTCAGTTCTATATAATCTGTGTTGTAAAAAAAATATTAATTTTTAAATAATGTACTAGTATATACGACACATGTACATTATGTACGTGTATCGTATGCCATTTCGTGAGATAGAGTTACATGTCTGTTTCACTTGATCAGTCAGTTCGACAACGGTCAATGATGATTATAGGTGAAGTTTGATTCATCTTAAATGATGATTCGTATGTCCAATATCTGGGGATCTCACAGACCAAGACAATATGTCGACACCTTGTAGAGCACGTTGGTGATAACAATATTATGGATAAGGGAGTTATTCTGTTAGAAGATACTCCCTTGTATAATAACGAAAAATTGGAAGCACAAAGGTTCATTCATCAATCTGTCTGACATACATATTTGCTGTCATGGGGCGTGATATAAAGACTAGATTTCTCCTGCTGTCACAAGAAATTGCTCTCCAGACCATAACTTCTGGTGTTGGTGTAGTGTGTCTACAATGCAGACATATCAGCTCAAAGAAATTTAAATTAAATCAGCTCAATTTAATCAAATGTTTAAGATGGCGTATACAAAGATAGCTTATTGTCCATACCGATAAGCTCTCGATCACATGAATGACAAATACGAAAAAAGTCGTCCCACTTTGATTTCTGCTCGAGATTCATGATATCCAGATGCTTCAACGTCGAGACTATTTCAAATAGTAACAAATATTATCAAAAACTTATAGGCAGTTGGGCGCCAAAGCTGTGACATCCAATCACAAAATGAAGAAGATGGCAGCTGGACTCAATCATTCAAAGGTAAATTGCGAATGAATTGTTTTCACACATTGACTGGTATGGAAGCGTATTTAATGTGCCAATATTAAGTTCACACACAAAAAAAATTTATAATGCAGCTCGCAAACACTTAGACAGCTTGGTCTTGGGTGCCTTAAGGCAAGCGCTGCACAAACGCGACTTTTTGCGTATTTGCACTTTACATTACCAATGGGGCGCGTGTAACTCGGAGATAAGCCACGGACGCCGAGTAACAATGCCCCCGCAACGCTCTACGATCATAATAGACCGGGACCTACGGTTTAAAGTGGATTCCGAACCACTACGAACATCCATGGCACCGCCGGGACTCGAACCCGAAACCTGTGAGTTCACACGAAATACCCGAAGACAAAAGACAAAGCAAGACAAATTACGTATGCAAGCAAATATAATTTTCTCGAAAAGTCATGACAATAGAATACTCGTTATAATAACTGGGTTCAGAAAATGTACTACTCCTGGATTTCACTAAGCCGGAACAAATCGCCATTTTCTGAATCGATAAGTGCCATTCAGTGCAGACGGCGTGTAATGTTGAGATTTGGAATTCTACTACATCTGGTGGCAATTCACGTACATATACATCTTCCCTAATGTTCAGAAGATTCAAAATTCCCAACGGGAACTATTTGCTCGATCTTGTAACATGTGGTTTCTTCTTTCCTGTTAGCTAAAAATGCGGTTTTCTAATATTCTGCAGACGATGAAATATTAAACTCGTGACAGCTGGAATAGTTTATCTCTCAGGTAGCTTAATTCTCTACACAAAGTTTAAGAAAGCTTGTCTCTTGGTATCAAAAGGACTTTCAAGTGAATAAGGACTATGTGGATTATCTAGGTTTGTACTTATTTGGATTCATTAATGAAATTGTCCATCTATTTTTCAATTCCTTCTATTAGCTCACACTCTCCTTATATAAATCTTGTTCAAATTTTCAATCGTTCATAAAATACTTTTTATTCATCCACTCAAGTTCAAATATATTTTTTTGAACTTGTAATGGATGGCACTGGATGTTAATACAGTTTCTTCAAAAGCAATTCAGTAATTAAATTTAATTAATTAAGTTGGCTGAGACTAAGACTAAAGTTGCATATATCTATCAATAGATGGCGTCAGAGAAAAAAATTAATGAAAATTATTTATAAAGGACTTTCTGCAATATAGTAAAAAAAAAAGTAGGAATTGACTTTACAATTTTTTTTTATATTATTTGTTTATTTCTTATTTTACACTCACCAGCTCAAATTTTTAAAAGCTCCTTGTAAATAAACATATAGCATCTTTCTGTTAAGCTATTCAGTGATACAGACTATGAAATTTAAAAGAATTTTGAATAGATTTGGATGCAGTCATAAGATTCTTGTAATAATAAATTTAAAAAATTAATATTATGCTTATAATAAATTTATTTCATTTATTTTTAAGAAATAAATGTAGTCATATTAAAAGTCTTTATTATAATATTATTAATTAATTAATAAAGACTTTATTAATTTATATTTTTGGTGGTATAATAATGTTAAGTGAACAATACTATATGCAAATACTGGCTAATTACTCATGAATGTTCTCACGGAAAGCATATTCTTCCATAACTCTTCTATATGTGGTTATCACACTTCTTATGGTACCTCTTAGATAGCACTGATTTTACTACAACGTTTTATGTTTTTGTGGTGAATTAATATATTAATATATGAATGAATGAAATATATTTAATAAAAACGTTATTTTTCTGATAATAATTGTTATGCAAAAAATAAAAAAACCTATATAACTATTATTTAAATTCTATATTTTGGCATCATAATTAACAATTCCAACAGTCCTCGGTGCTAACAAAATTGCCTCTTGCTTTATTATGTTAATAGACCAGAGAACGTATTCTGTAAAAAGAATTGAAATATAATTTTTTCTATTTTTAGAATAAATGTTAACATACATAAATAGTGTTCAATTTTGTGAATTCTAAAAAACAATTGTAATCTTTTTACATAAATTTAACAATTCTAATAAAAACTAATTTTTATTCCAAAAGAAAGTAAAAAGAAAAATTAATAGATGCTTACATTTCTCAAATTTTTTTTTTTTTTTTTTTTTTGTCTCTTTTTATAATGCAAAAATTATTCTTTTACGATTTTTTAACACTTTGATTGTGATTTATAATTAAAAATAACTATACGAAATTTTAATAAAATGCATACTTAGAATGTTAAAAAAGAATTTGTTACTAACACGATAAACATTATTTAGGTATTAAATAAATAAATTAGTTTATTTAAACTAATTTTTTTAATTAAATCTGTTCTGTTTAAGACGAGTCACAATTCCATGCATGTTTATTTATTTATATTAATGGTAAAATTTATTCTATGAAAAAATTATATTGTTATGTAAAATCCTTCACTTTGAAATTCCATTGATAAATTACACTTATTCTAATTTACTCCCCATTTCGCAGTATTAACATGAAATGCGCCTTTTAGAATACAATTTGAGACCTTCTGTATCCCAATGATAGTACAAACCCAGCACAAGAAAGTATGTGAGTTTGAGTCCCACTAGGGGATGAGCTATGGACAACCGCTTTGAAACTGAGATATCTCATGGAAGATTGTTACAGTGAGCAATACTGCATACAAATGCTGGCTAATTACTCATAAGTGTTCTTGCGGAAAACATATCCTTCCATTACCATTTTTGTATGCGCTGTAGCAAACTTTTTATGGTACATCTTAGGAAACGCTGATTTTGCTACAACATTTTATGTTTTATGGTGAATTAACTCATTGGCAAGTATGCGACAGCAGAAAAAAAAATTAATAACTGTTGTTGTTGTTACTAATCTCAGAACTGTCTAGCAGGGCTAGACAATTCCAACGAATCCGAAAATGTTTAAAAAGTCTAAAAGCAGTTTGATATATCAATAAAATATATTTAATAAAAAACATTATTTTTCTGGTAATAACGATTATGCAAAAATAAAATAAGCTGTATAACTATTATTCATGTATGTGAACTTTTTAACTTTTGATATCTTTTCATACGAAATGTAAACAATACTTGATTAACATGAATATCCAAGAACCCATCAATAAAAAATTAATAGTTTAACAATACATATTAAGAAAATAATTTCAATTTTGTTGAAAATTATTATAATTACTTTTTTAACTAATTAAATTTTTAAAAAATGCTATAGAAAATTTTAGTTAAATATAATTTAACATCTATGGATATGGTCATACTCCAATGACATCTTTTACTAATTAACTAGCATGTAGTTCAACAAATGTTATTGTATGTTCTTAATTAGCTAATTAAGTTTCCATGATACTTTAAGAACCTTGTCAACTCGTTCAATTGGAATTTTTGGCTCGTTAATTAAATATGTAAATTTACTAATTCCAATTCCTTTGAGCGGCATTACATCTAATCTTTTGTCAATGATTAAATATTTTACCTTTGTGTGTGCTTTCGTGCGCGACTTAAAATAATGTGCATCATCTGTTAGAGAATAAAACAATTTCAAAAAATACATAATAAATTTGATTAAAACGAGGATAAAAACAATGCGAAAAGTAAAGAACAAAAAAAAAGACTTTCTAAATAGGCTCATTTGAACGCTATTTATTAAATATTTATATATATAAATAAGCATTACTAACATACATCGGAAGGAAAAAATTAATTTTATGTATTTATCGTATAAAGTCACTGATTCTATCACGGATTTTAATCACTTGATTGAATCAATCACTTATCACTAATTTTATAAAATTTGGAATAGCAAATGCAATGTAAAAAAAAAACTCAATTTGCAATAATTTTTTGTTATATATCTCATATAATTTACTAGAATAAAAATGTTTTTTGTACCAGATTTGTAACTTGCTACATACTGTAAGCGTACTTCCTCCTATACACTGGCAAGAGCGCTGCGCTTTGAAGTTCAGGAGAAATGGTCAGTCGGTCTCGACACTCTCGCTGGAGAGGAAGTACAGCGCGACCATGCACTTCTGCTGAGAAACGCTTACTTTACAGTCTCTCATGACGAGATGAAATTAGTTGGCCTGCAGACTCTCACCCGAACAAGAAATATATTTCGCGCATCCTGTACGTAGTTGAATATCGAGTTTTCGGCTGATCTTAAATTATAGCCAATCCTTACACGGTATCTAAAATTATATGGAATATATATATATCGTGGAATCTAAAATTATATGTTTTTAAATTTGTTAAATATTCTCTGTCTCAAATTATATGTGTGTAGTTTTTGTGCGTGTGTAAATAAAGCTGTGAGTTCTCCAACTTGTGCAAGTATCTCAACCCAACCACATTCAGTTATAAGCTAGTTACCCAACCTGCACACTATAATAAATGATCAAAAAATAATATCCTCATTTAAATAAATGATTCGTTACAAAATGAACTATAAACCTAATCAAATTTTATTATTAAAATATTATTTCCAATTAAGTAAAATAAATATCTTTTTCAGTTTTCATGGCGAATTTTTAGATTTAAGATTCAGATATAGCCATTATAACAGTAGTTTGTAACCCAAAGTATTAAACGTATCAAAACTGTCCTGAAGCAACTAAACTACCATCAATTTTGACTGCAAGCAATGTCTAAAATGTTGGAAATACCACAAGTTTTTGACATTACTTTCAATCTTTAAATTTACTTCGTGACTTTGGTTACAAAAAAAGTTGCTAGCTGATCATTGACATTTCAAAAAGACTCGACAGCTAAAAGTTAAAAAAATATATCTTTCTAGTATCTATGACTAAATCGAAATGTTTAAATTTTAGCAAGGAAAGGAAAAAAGATTTAAAAGAAACATTTAGAAAACATATTTAAATATGATGCCAAAATCGGTTTCAAATTTTAATCTTCACAACCTAACGGGGAATTCAACAAATGACTGAATGACTAGTTAATGAACATTAAATAACTTGTTTTGTATTAATAAACATATGCATTTAAATAATAATATGATGAAAGCGCTTCAATTTATTAATTTTCATTTACGTCAAATTATAAATTATTTTTCATTAACCCATTTTTTTAATTTCCCGTTTTCCTGAGAAGAAGATAAAGATTTTTAAAGTCGCCATTATGATAATGTAAACTACAAAATTAAAGTTTTTTTTAAATAACAAAAATTCATATAAATGCAAAATTACTTATTAAATTGTTATTAAAAAATAATAATTCAATAAATGTTTATCAAAATATTTTTTTTAAAAAAACTTTTTTTAACTTTATTGCATTGTGAATAATTTTTTTTTCTCAATTGTGAATAGTCTTTTATTTTCCTTTGAACTTTTTTAGAATAGAACGCATAATTTTTTGAATCCATTTCTATACAATGTGAATGAAAATTTTAATAATTTATAAATTTATAAATTAAAAGATTAAATTTCTAAAAATTAAATTAAATGAGGATATTATTTTGTATAAGTTATTATAGTGTGCAGGTTGGGTAACCAGATTGTAACTGGGTTTGGTTAGGTTGAAATATTTGCACAGGTTGGAGAACTCACAGCTTTATTTACACACGCACAAAAACTTCACAGATATAATTAGAGACATACAATATATAACAAATTTAAAAATTAAATTTTAAGATTTTCAGGATTTAAAAAATTTCATACATATTATAAATTTTATACCGTTTTATACATATTAATATTTTATTTTATATAATTTTATACAATTTTATATAAAAATTTTATACATACATTTTATACGAAAAAAATACCTAAAATTTAAAGAAATTTTAATTTGTAAACGAAAATAAGTTTAGAGACTTCTTTTTTTAATTTAGTAAATAAAAAAAAGATAAAATTACATCTTAAAATAAAAATAATTAATTTAATAATTTTGAACTAATTGAATGTATAATTATATATGTTTAAATGTGTTAAATATTATATAACTCAATTTGTATGTGTGTGATACATGTGCGTGTGAATAAAGCTATGAGTTCTTAAAACTGTGTCTTAAGTCTCAACCAACCACGTCCAGTTACAATCCAGCTACACAACCGACAACACTACAAAACTTATTTTATGATTGTATGAAATTTATTTTACAGACATATGAGTTTTCAATTAATTAATATGCTATTTTATTGAATTTATTTTTTGAAATATTATATTTTGCTAATTTAAGTTCTTGTGAATATAAAGTTTTCTATAGTTTTTTTTGAGAAAAAAAAATAAATACCAATAGAATTTGTGGAAAAAAAAAATCTAAAATTTAAAGAAATTTTAATTTGTAAGCGAAAGTCAGGTTAGAGATTTCTTTTTTTAATTTAGTAAATTTAAATATTAAAACAAATAAAACAAGCATGTAATATATTACATGCTTAAAATTATGTTGTTAAAAAAGTAACATTCTTAAATTATATTCTAAAACGTTAATTTTAAAATTTATTACGTTTCATTTTTAAGAAAATTATATGCGTTTTCTTATCGCATATACTGTGAAAATCTAATTATTAAATTGATATCAGTATTTATATGTACGGATACAAACTCACTTTAACAAATGTCATGTTAAATATAATATAATCGTAATATTTATTGCATATGGTATTTGACGTTATGAATAGATATGTGTAATTAAATGACCATAAACTGATTCATTTTAAAATACGCTGAAAAATATATCTTTAATTTGATATTGTGTGCTGAAAAGGACTACTAATTTTTTAATAAAATTACCTCAGTTTTAAAAAGTAAAAAATCTATTTTTTATGTCAGAAAAGAAGGGTTTAAGAAATAAAAAATAACAAAAACATACATATCAAAAATTTTTAATGTATGTATATTTAAAAGGAAAGCAAAATTCGAAAATAGCTGTAATTTGAAAATATTTAATTGAAAATGTATTTAAAAGTATTTTTTAAAAATTTTAAAGTATTATTAAAAAAATTTGTTTAAAAAAGTATTTAAAAGTATTTTTGAATTATTGTTGTTTTAAAAATATTTTTAATTTTTTTTTTCAAAATATTATTATTTATTTGTTCTTAAAAGTACTTTTTAAATTATGCTTTTTTTTTATCAAATGTTTAATTTTGAATTCTTATATTTAGTGTCTCTTATGATATAGTGATTCACTGAAACAGAAAAGTTTCAGATAATTTTTTTTTATTCGGATCTTAAATTTTTAGATAAAATAAGTTATAATTAGATTAATTTAAATAAAAAAGATAAATTTTTTGATTTCTTATAATTTACAATACACAGGAGACAAAGATTATTAACTATAAAAATATTCCAAAACTTTTATTGCAAAAATTAAAGTTTTGGCTGACTCTTGTTGTAACAAAAATAATTTTTAAATTCTTTACATGCTATGTATTTTGTTTAAAAGTAACTTACGCAGTTATAAGAACTTATTAACCTAATAATTTATATAACATTCTTAACTAAAGGAAATTACCAAGACTTATCCTACAGCAATTGATAATTAAGAATATTGCTTTCATAGAAAGGGCGTTTCACATTCTTCTAAGTGAATATTTTCGTGCATTTAGTCATTTTACAGGTAATAAAAGATATAAATCTCCAGGTTTCTAATATGTGAAACAACAATTCCCATTACCACATCACTTCCAAGTACAGTAATTTAAACAGTTCCCATCTCAGGAGAGAACAGCGAGAGAATATTTTTCTAAACTGAGCCATATTCCTTCCTTGAGCTCGTTTACTCGGTAATGTTCGAATAAGTAAGGTAGAATGCTTCCATGAAAATTCTCGTAGAACAGGCGACGTAGAGTAATACTTGAAGGAAAGGAAATTTTCAAAAATATAGCACCTTATTTCTCAAATATTATCAAATGGCAAGTTAAGCCAATACTATATATATAAGAAAAATAGTAGCTTTGCTTTTAAAGTATTATGAAGGTATTTAACTTATGCTACTGACACAAAAGTTCCATTTTAATAAAAATTTGGAAGCAAATGATTCCATTTAGATCACTAAATAAATCTAAAACTTTGGACACTCGTCAACTTTAAAGCACTAATGAAAAATAGCTTAAGCAATTTAATTAAAATCAATTCTGGCTGAAATTAGATTTTTAATTATGGCATATATAATTTACTGTAATTTTTAAATAAAACTACAGTAAGATCAATAAATGCATTATACATATAGAAAGAAAGATAGTAAATTTAAAGATGTTAAAAATCAGAAAATTGCAGAATATATCAAATAAAAATAATGGAAAAATTTCAGATCATAACAAACATAATAACTAGAAACAACTATGGATGTACACTTGATTTGACTTGACTTGGTATTTTGAAATGTATGCTCACTGCTGCTGCTTTATCTCGATTTATCCAAATGCTGTTTGAAATACTACAGATAACAAAATTTCACAAAAGTGAAAATGAAACCATAGATATACATTTCTGTAATAGTGTTTTCGACAAAAACTGCTCATTAAAATTCGCCTGACCCCTTAATTTAAACGGAAAACTGCTTGTTCAAATTTGCTCATGGTAGATATTTATCATTCATTAAAAATGACGTATTATAAGACTTTTATTTAATATGATAGTTCAATAATCTATCAGTGAAAATTTAAGATTAACTCATCAACTACTGCAATAATTTCCCCTTCATGTGAACCAATATTATATCTTTATTTTAATTCTTTTAATAATGAGTGCCAAAATATATTGACCTTCATTTTGGGAGCACCGTATCTCTATACATTAACAGAATTTAATGGTTGTCATGGCAACCTTATATTCTTAATCAATAACTGAAAATTGCCTGTTGAAATTTACCCATGATAGATATTATTATTCATTAAAAAATGGCATATAATAAAACTTTTATTTAATATGATAGTTCAATAATCTTTCAACGAAAATTTAAGATTAACTCATCAACTACTACAATAATTTCACCCTTCATGTGAACCAATATTTTATCTGTATTTTAATTCTTTTAATAATGAGTGCCAAAATATATTGACCTTCATTTTGGGAGACTCGTATCTCTATATATTAACAGAATTTAATGGTGGTCATTTCAGCCTTGCATTCTTAATTAATACCTGAAAATTGCTTGTTGAAATTTACCCATGATATATATTATTATTCATTAAAAATGGCATTTAATAAAACTTTCATTTAATATGATAATTCAACCCTCTAACAATGAAAATGTAAGATTAACTCATCAACTACTGCAATAATTTCTCCCTTCATATGAACCAATACTTTGTTTTAATTGTTTTAATAATGAGTGTCAAAAATATATTGACCTTCCCTCTGGGAGACTCGTATCTCTATATATTAACAGAATTTAATGGTGGTCATAGCATTCTTAATTAATACCTGAAAATTGCTTGCTGAAATTTAACCATCATAGATATTATTATTCATTAAAAAATTACATATAATAAAACTTTTATTTAATATGATAGTTCAATAATCTGTCAACGAAAATTTAAGATTAACTTATCAGCTACTGCAATAATTTCACCCTTCATGTGAACCAATATTTTATCTTCATTTTAATTCTTTTAACAATGTGTGTCAAAATAAATTGACCTTCACTTTGGAAGCCCCGTATCTCTGTACATCAACAGAAATTAATGGTTGTCATAGCAGCCTTATATTCTTAATCAATAAACTAAATTTGAAATTTAATCAGTGTAAAGGAACTTTCAATTTTTTTCAAAGAAGACATTTCTTTCGAAATTATGTTAGTCATTAATTAATAGTTGTCATAAATTATTATAAGGCCATAAAGTTTTTCATTAGTGGCCTTTCTGAATTTTTTTTAATTTGTTGATAAATGTCTCTAGTGTATTCAAATCTATAACTAACATTAATTTTAATTTAACTTAAAAGTTTTCCCGAGTTCCATAAATGATTTTGTTTTTAATTTTATCTTTTTAAAAAAATTAAACAAGAATAACGATGTATTTTTTATCGTTTAGTACATTGATTACAAATGAGAGTTTAATGAAAACATTTTAAACAAACAATCTTAGATTTCATTTATAAACCTTTAAAATGTATTATTAGAAAACTTAAAAGCTCATAATAATTTAAAAGAGAGTTTAATTTATCTAAAAGTATTATCAGAAAAAATAAAGCAAATTTTAAATTAAAATGACTTTTGCAGTAACTTTTTAACTAAACTAACTAGTATCTAGTTTTTAAACTAGTTAAGTTACATATATATATATATATATATTTGAAACATTACTAATACATAACTTTTGTGTAAAAGTTGATAAAAATCGTTACCAAAAAATCGGTTTATTGATAAAAATCGTTACCAGGTCAAAATTTAACAAAAACGTTTTGTAAAACATTGCTCAGCGTGGAGCAATAAATTTTAAAATACTTTCTTAGAAAACTAGATTTTCAACAAACATTTTATCCTAAAAGCCTTTCACCATTCTTTATCGTTTACGTGTTTTATGAGTCTTCAATACCAGACATATGTCTGTGAATTTAGGTCTCATACAATAGAGTTTTAAGTTACTCAAATAGGGTAGTAAATAAAATTGTGTTGGATTTAAAATTATTTATTTTTTATTAGAATATGTTTAGATGATCTGATTTTTTTTATAAAAATAACACAGCATAAAGGTATGTAGTTGCCATTAAAATAATAATAGAATACTTTTTATGTAATCTGAATTTGTTTTATAAAAATAACACAGAATAAAATCATCTATGAGTAGCTACCATTTTTATAATAATAGAATATTTTTTAAGTTATCAGAATTAAAAAAAAAATAACGCAACATATAGGCATCTAACTGCCATTTAAATAATAATAGAATGCTTTTTAGGTTATCTGTATTTTGTTTTATAAAAATAACACAAAATTCATATAACATAAGCATAAAGGCATAGCCTATCACAAAGGCATCTACCTATCATTTAACAACACATTGATTAGACAATGTATTACTTTATACATTGTAACGTAAGAATATGTATATAATTTTAATCATTATCTTAAATATGCGAACAGTTATGTTTTCTAATTTATGTAATGGATCTTTATTTCTTTAAAATGCAAGAATTTGTATATTTCTAATAGATAATTCTTAAATTCTCTTCAAGAATTACTTAAATCTATTCTTGGAAATAGAATATCTAAGATTTTAAAGATGAGATTAAATTTCCAAGATCATTAATTTATTAAAAGTTAGAATTCATTTGTTTAAGTATGCTGAATGTTTATTTAAAATGTTCAATTTAACATTTGGTGATAAATACTTCGTTGAAATTAACTGAGAGTTGTAAAGATATTTCTTTGTATATTTTGAAGAATTAAGATTTTTCTCTAGCGGCTTAGATGAATCAAGGCGGATAGAATTCTTAAATTGTATAGAGTTAAAAATTTTGCAAATCATAAATTGATAGCACGGTTACATAATATACATCACTAGAACTTTTAATATATATTATGTACATTCCATATCACCAGGGATTACTAGATGTAAGAAGATTATGAAATTTCCAGTCATTGATTGCTATATTTATTAGAAACGCTAAAATGAAGCGTAAAATAATTAAATAACTGAATACATGTATAAAATATAGTATTTCTGTTTACTCGATATTAAATTTCAAAACTCATTATTTAGATTATTATTTATTTAATTATGTTTCACTAATATTAGCTCATGTCGAATATTAACTTTAGACTGTAATTATAAATGTATAATGTTTCCGTTATTTTCTCGTATTTGGAAGAATTACAGTTATTGTTACGTAATGTATTGATCTTATACGTATTAAAAGCTTTATGATTACATCAATTGTTAGTAAGTTACCGTTATGTTAGTTATGGTTGCGAATTACATTTTTGATCATTCAGACGTAATAATTAATAGTAATAATAAAAATAACTGGCATTAATGGATTGGAATGTATAATGTTAACAGGAATAACTGGAATGTATAATATTTCTGTAATTTTCTCGCATTATGAAGAATTGCAGTTATTGCTACATAATGTATTGATCTTGTACGCATTAAAATCTTTATGATTACCTTAATTATTGATTAGTTATCGTTATTTAGTTATGATTGTGAATTACATTTCAAACCACTCAAACGTAATAATTAATAGTAATGATAATATTTAGCAATAATGGACTGGAATGTATAATGTTAATAGGAATAATTAGAAGAGATGGAATGTATAATGTTAACAGGAATAACTAGAAAGGTCTAAATTATTAGTCTAAATAAGTAATTATGCCTTGGGCATTTCTTTTACAAATTAAACCACAACTTTTTACGAAAGCAGCAATCAAAGCATGCAGTAGGTCTTTTTAGAACGTTTATTTCATTGATCAACGATATAGATCCTTTTAATTGCAACAAGAACTTTGTTTCTTTTTGTGATTATATGCCTGAATTTATTTGTAGTAAAATTTTATGTATATAAATTTGATATTTAGTTGATATTATTACTTTTTCTATCTTTGAGTTACATTTAGTTATGGTAGTGCATTACATTTTAGATCACTCAAACGTAATAATTAATAGTAACAAAAATAATAACTGTCAATCTTAATACTGACAAGAAATAATTAAATATGTCTTAGTCTAAATAATTAATTATGTCTTGGACATTCCCTTTAAAAACTAAACCAAAACTTGTTAAGGTAGAAGTAATCAACGCAAGCAGTACGTAATCAGACTTTTTTCAAATTTTAATTAATTTAACAACGATATAGATCTTTTTAAGTGCAACAAGATCTTTGTTTCTCTTTGTGATTTTATGTCTGAATTCATTTATAGTAAAATTTTATACATATATTTGATATTATTACTTTTTCTGTCTTTGAGTTACATTTAGTTACGGTTGTGAATTACATTTTAGCTCACTGGAACGTACTAATTAATAAATAACACTAATAACTGGCAATATTAATACTGACAAGAAATAATTAAGTATTTATGTCTTGAGCTTTCCCTTTAAAAACTAAGCCAAGTCTTTTTAGGGTAAAAGAACTCAAAGCATGCAGTACATAATCAAACTTTTTACAATTTTTATTTCATTGATCAACGATATAGATCTTTGTTTCTCTTTGTTATTTTATGAATTTATTTGTAGTAAAATTATATATATATTGATATTTAGTTGATATTATTACTTTTTCTATCTTTGCGTTACATTTTGTAAACCGCATTGAATATACTGCTTACAACACAAAATGTTTATTTTTAGATTAAAATTTAAAAAAATAATATTTGTTTGAAAATAATTTATGAATCATACATTGTAGTTCGCCAAGTCCCATTTGAGATTATTATCAAATTTGCAATACTTTTAAGATTATTTCCTTTTACAAAATTTTCCCGTTTACTTTCAAATACCCGTTCTTCTTTGCTCATAATAGTAAATTTGAAAATATTTTTCATTGTTAAAAAAAATTTTGCTTTACAAGTTTTACGAGAAAGGACGGTTAGATTAATGTTTACTTCCTCTGCGCAAATTTTATAAGAAAAATTTGCAGAGTTACTTGGAAGAAATTTAAACTTTCCATGTTTATTCCGGTTTAGGAAAGATTGATCACTGTCCCCTGAAAAGTGTCCCTTAGTTCCAACTATAAAAATCCCCTTCCGTCGCCCCAGTAATTAAACTTAATGGTCTTTCGAAGCGTGAAACTTGACATTTTATCTATACATCATAATCGGGGAAGGACACCCAAACTGGGATTTCGGCGTAAAATAACATGGTGCCAATAAATGAATAAATTTTGTCTTTCAGCGGCCTTTATATCGGATATCTTTAGTTAATAAACAAGTTTGCTGAAATTACTTTTCTGAATTTTATAATTACTTCCCGAATAAATTTTATAAACTAATTTTTATAAAATGCAGTGGCTATTAAATGTAATTAACTTGTGTTTTTTGTTAAAAAAGAAATTTTTTATTTGATAAGTATGTAAAAAAATTTTGTTTAGTTTCATAACTAATAATTACGTAATTTAAAAGCCATTACAGTTATTTTATAACTATATGCAACTTTTTTGTTCGTTGTTATTTTTTTTACTTTCTTAGACTTTTCTAATTAATTTATTATAATGTGCAAAACTAAAACAGGAATCGTGTTTTTATCAATAACGCCGCAAAAAAACCCTTTAGACATGGAAATTAAAAAGCAAAGATAATATTTAGTACTTACTTTTTGTACTTGACCTAGTATTTTATTTGGTATTGTATCTGGTATTGATACTTGATATGGTATTTGATTTGGTATTGTATCTGGTATTGATATTTGACCTGATATTGATTTATTTATCTTTCTTACTAAAAGATAAGTATATGAATATGAATATTTTATAGATTATAGCTCAAACGAAAAAATGTCTTCTTCAAAAGAATGCATTTGATATAAATTTATCAATTAAATAGGTAGAAAAATAAAAGGAAAGAGCATTAAAAAATATGACCTCCCTTACAGCATTAGTTGTGTAGCACTCTCTGTCCATGTTTAATACCAAATTTTTGTACAGTTATTGAAGTAAGAGAACCGAATTTTCAATGAATATACGTTTCAATTGTTGTATTTTCCATATGAATAAGATAATGTCGATAGTTGTCTTCCCGAAGCACCCCAAACATATTGTAGGAGATTTAATATATTTGAAGAGTGCTGCTGAATCCATTCGAGATATGTCCTTACTTCTGAGCAGTTCCTTCCCAACATGATCTGGAATTACCATCCATATAAACGAAGTCTGAACCAAACCCACATCATAAAAAGTGCACATGAAAAATTAATGACCATAAAATGACCATAGCTATCGTCGCTAATGATAATTTACATTACATTCATTTACCATAATTCGTAACACTACATTTACATTCATTTAATTTATTTAACATAATTTGTTACGTCAAGTTTACATTCATTTACTATAATTCGTTAAACCCCATTAATATTCATTTCATTCATTTACCATAATTCATTGCACCACATTTACATTCATTTATCATAATTCGTTGCACCACATTTACATTCATTTACCATAATTCGTTGCACCACATTTACATTCATTTACCATAATTCGTTGCACCACATTTACATTCATTTACCGTAATTCGTTACACCACAATTGCATTCATTTCATTCATTTACCATAATTCATTACAACACATTCACATTCATTTCATTCATTTACCTTAATGTTTCTCCAGACAATAACATCTGCACCATCGTAAGCTCTGTGTCGTGATGTTACTGAAATAAATTCGTGTCCTGAATTTTCTCAATATTGGCGTCTGAACTCATTAGTAACACTGGATAATGAGTCTCATCTTCAAAAAGGACATATCCATTGCTGAGACATCCAGTCTTTGTGCTCTTTATACCAGTCTAAACGGCATCGTTAACGGACTGCCATAAATGGGGCACATTATTCAGGATGGAAAAACAGGCACGAATGAAAGTTATGAAGACATCTGGACACAGGAAAAAAAGTTTTATTTGAAGTCCTATTGCTACACGCAGCTGCCGAGCAGTTACCCGCTGAATGATGTCTGTTTCTTTTCACTTGCCGAATAATAAACATTTTTGCTGTTGAGAATTATATCATCACCAAATTTTTTTCTCAGCTGTACCTGTACTTAGAAGTTTTCAAAGTACGTGAAACGACGCTTTAGA
Source organism: Caerostris darwini (assembly GCA_021605075.1). Taxonomy (NCBI): domain Eukaryota; kingdom Metazoa; phylum Arthropoda; class Arachnida; order Araneae; family Araneidae; genus Caerostris; species Caerostris darwini. The sequence continues at coordinate 129,621 of BPLQ01011957.1, forward strand.
GAAACACCTGCTCTTGAGTCCATTCCATTCCTTAAGTTTGCTATAATGAATTAAATTCTCCCATGAATGAAATTGCCCTGATGGTTTTATCTAGTCGCGTTACATCCAAAACTTATTTTAACTTCGTACAACTAGCTTTAATCCTTGCGTCTTTCTTTTGCTAATAGTATTTTTATAACTGACCGGCTGAATGCATTCTTATGTGCTTGTTTCTTGTTTCTCCTATTTAGACTTATCTACAGCTCTTTTTTATTTCCCAATTCAGGACAATTCATTCTTTTATTAATTGTAAAAATGCAACTGATGCATATTGTATCAATGGAAAAAAATCGTTGACTATACTAATCACTACAAAGCATTTTTTTCTGACTCCATGTCCAGGTGTTTCTAAATGCGACCATGCTTAGGATTTGCATACCATTGGGATATAAAGGTGTCATGCACTAGAGTGCAATGTCATTTGAATGTCATATACTAACATATTTTTTAGGTTTATATTATTAAATAAGCTCTTTCAAAAGATAACTTTTTTTGGCAAATTATTAATATTCGTTATCCAAAATCTAAATAAGCAAATATGTTTTCTCAAATATATATATATGCTAAAAGAATTGCCGTTTTATAGTAACATAAATAATAGTAAGAATGCCAAAGAGATATAAAATACTTCAAAATGTATAAATATGTATAAAAAGGACATAAATAAAGCACGAATTTATCCCTAAAAAAATAAACAGAATATTTCAATACTGCATTATTTTAATGCGTTAGTACTTACTCGAATTGCCATTGAACTTATAGTGTTATTGTTAATATCTCCAATATCATGTAGTAAAATTGGATATTTCTTTTAAAACTATTTGAAATTTGAACAAAAGGATTAAAACAGGGTAGATCTTATTATCGAATTCCCTGAATGCTCAATTAAGTTATGCAGTCTGTGCTATCGCATCAATTTTTCAGCAGAACTGTAATTTGTAGGGGTATTTGCAGTGTAGAAAAGCTGAATTGGTAAGAAAGATTAAGTCTCTGAATCCATAACTTAAATTCTAAAATTTATATGAATAATTGCTTCTGTGCTAAGCTGTGTGTTGCTGTTCTGTGTGTTGCTAAAATTTATATGAATAATTGCTTGTTACGAGACTTCTTACTTCCTGTGATAAAAACATGTATCATTGCTTGTTTTTACAATTGATAAAAGATTACATCTTATTGATTAAGATTACATCTTAAATTGGGAAACAAAAATATATTGTAAGTAATAACACAATAAAGAAAGTGCTTGCCAGAAATGGAAGCATAGAAAATAAACAAAAGTTCTTTATAGGAGAACTAGTATTTCCTTAAAATTAGAATTTTTTTTTTCATATTATACTACAATTTTTGCATCTGAAAGTATTTGAAATAAATAGTATTTGTACTGAATAAAAAGCATAACATATTTGTGTAAGAGGAACTTCTATAATTTTCGCAAAATAATCATTTTATGCATCTTATAATAAAAATGATTAATGACTTTATTATTAGTTTTCCTTTTCGCCATATCGTTTTTATACAACTACAAGAAACTTCATCCATTTTACGTTCAGTTTTGCACAATAAAAGCTGAATTGCTTTTATTTTATTTTATTTTATTCATCTTACTTTGTTTCTTTCTTAAAAGTTTAAAAGTTATATTATATGTATTTTTTCGTTCTGTGATAAAAACCATGTATCATTGCTTGTTTTTACAATTGATAAAAGAAGATACTATCTTCAATTGGGAAATAAAAAATATATTGTAAGTAATACGATGAAGAAAGTACTTGCTAGAAAAGGAAAAGAAAATAAGCAAAAGTTTTTTTACTAAATCTATACAAGAACTAATGTCTCCTTACAATTAGAATTTTTGTTGTAACATTTTTGCATCTAAAAGTATTTGAAATAAATAGTATTGATATTGAATAAAACGTACATATTTGTGTAAGACGTACTTCAATAATTTTGGCTAAATAATCATTTCATACATCTTATAACAAAAATGATTAATGGCTTTATTATTCAAGTTTTCTTTTCGACGTATCATTTTTATACAACTATAAGAAACTTCATCCATTTTATGTTCTTTTTTTGAACAATAAAAGCTGAATTGCCTTTATTTTATTTTATTCATATTTCTTTGTTTCTTTCCTAAAAGTTGAAAAGTTATATTCAATTTGTTCGGTGATTCTTGTTAAAAATTCAATAAACTCCTGATTTATTACAAGGCTTTTACGAAATTATCTTTTTTTTTTAAATGAGATTGGATCATTCAGTTGTTCTGGTTCCCAAGATTTCGGAGAAAATTCAATAAATATGATTTTAGCCCTTACTTTTTATTTCTTTTTGCCAGAATGCGATTTTATATGCCATTGTTCCTCAAACATTTTGTAAGACGGATTCCTTTTAAAATCGGGAAAACTGCCAAGTTGGTAAAAATAAATAATAATTAATTTTTATTCAGATTATCAAACACAAATAAGTCTAAAGATTAAGTAGAACTCCTTAAAATAATATTGAAATAAAACACAAAATTTTAACGCTACAAAGCAAATAAGAAGCTTATTCGAATAATTAATAGTATGCATGTTCTTAATACGATAGTAAAATTGCGAGAAATATAAATTCCTCGCATTTATTTAATTTTCTTAAGCAATCAAGTGTATTAATAACAAGCTTTATTCCCACACATGCTTTAATAGAGAATTGTGCAATGCCTATACATTCATTAATCCTCATTTCAAATCAGTAATGTGTTCTAAATTCAATTAAACAAACATATGTGCCGTGAAGTATAAGATTTGACAATTTAATTAACGCCGTGAATAGGAAAGATTGCCGTGCTTTCACGAAAAGAAGTAAGATACTACAAGCATCATACAATAATTTACCTGATATACATTAAAAAATGTTAAAGATCATTAAGATCTGAAAATTTATTAATAGAACTTAATGAACTTTAATGGGAACTTATGAACTTTAAACTTATAACTTAAAGTTTATTAAGTTTCCATTTAAGTTAATATATATAATTATAGTCAGCATATTTTGCATCAAAATCAAGGATTCAATAAACAAAGATTGTCGTGCTTTTACGAAAAGAAGCCAGACACTACGAGCATCATGTAGTAATGTACCGGATATGCATTAAAATGTACCGAAATGAAGCAATAAATAATTAAAAAATACTTTTATGGTCACAAATTTATAATTGATATATTTATCAAGATATTTCTATAACATAAATTGGTGAAATGATTTTATTTTTTTTTTTTCCTTTTTAAGTCAGATAGTTTTAATGGCTGTTTGTTTTTTAAATTTTCGATATATACAGGATGATTATAATTAAAGTCCCACTTTCAAAACACTGTAAAAAAAAAAAAAGAATCACTCGTCACAATAAGTTCAGATTTTAACTGAAGATACTTAAAGGCGGAAACGGTACGGCATGAAAAAACGTTCCAAGGTTTATTAATAGATGGTATAAAGAAAGTGACATAAAGTAAATGTCACAAAGAAAGTGAATTCGGCTGCCAGTGATGTTTTGAATCAAAATTACAACTTATTTGATATGGGTTGCACATTAAACCAACTGTAGTGTTCAATGTGCTTGATTGTTTCGGTTTTTTTTTTTTTTTTTTTTCGACGGAAAAAATGACTTCCAAGTCATTCAACAGTTGTGTAGTGGAAAGCCCATGCACCACGGCAAGGTCACACCAAATTCGATGGGAAAAATCGGTGGAACATTTTTCGATGCCATACCGTTTCTACCTTGTTCAAGTATCTTCAATTCAAATTTGAACTCATTGTGACGAGTGGTTCATTTTTTTGCAGTGTTTTGAAAGTGAGACTTTAATTATAATCACCCTTTATATATATTTATTTTTATATCAGGTAATTCCATTCTTATATAAATTTTTGATTTACTTTACCTTCCTTTTTATTTTATTTTACCTTATCAACATTTTCACATTTAATTTATTTTACTTATAAAATACATGAAATATGTATTAATATGTATAAAATACATGAAATATGTATTTTAAATCATTTTCGTTTGTTTTTATAAAGCACATAAGGGTAAGGTCACTTACGATCTGTGCAGAAAGAAAAATTCTAAGGCGAGTTGATCAAATGTAAATCCTCTCTTACGTTGGTTGCTTGTGCATGTCTTCTTTCTCTAGTAAGTAATAAGGTTTTCCTCTAGCAAGTGTCGATATTTGCTGTAGTGAGAAAATAAAAGCAATAAATCCAGGTGTATCATATAGAACGTCATATTGAATTTCGACTGCCGTTCATTAAAAAAGGGCAGGCATGTTTCCCGCCTGGTCTTATATAATCGTATAACTACATCATGTAACTTGAGTTAGGTCAGAATTTTGTTTGAAAGAACTTCTTCCCATCCACATCATTCCCAAACTGTAAAGGAACAACTCAGCTCTATGCACAGTGATGTGATTTAATGTAGTAATAGTAGTAATACTACACTACACCGCATCACTGTGCCTGGAGCTGAAATGCGCCTTTACAATTATATGTGGGGGGGAAATATATGGACACACGATGAAGGTATATTAAAAAAAAGTTAAAATAAAAAAAGGAAGAAAGGAAGGGGTGGAGTCGCCATAATTACCTGAATTTAGAAAGAATGGAAGAGACGCGAGGGGCAAAAGAAAATAGGAGGTATGCGTGTGAATAAAGGACAAAAAAGGAAATTTTTCAAAAATTCCTTTTTGGCGTTACAGAAAGTGAACAATGAAGATATTTTTTTAAAATAAACAATGAAAATGAATTTTATAAAGAACCTAATTATGTATCAAAGAATCTAAAAACAATATGTAAAAAAAATTTGATACGTAAGAATACTCAAAAAATTTAATGTTTCCAGTAAGCATAGTTTGGAAAAAATATATAATACGTTACAATACAATAAGCACGCTATTGAAAAATATATAAAGTAAAAGGTGTATTCATCAAATCAATTAAAATATATAAAATGAATAATTAGAAAGAGGAATAACAGCTAATAAATTGGATGTAGGAATTAGTAGGTTTAGACAGAGGCTGCAAAATTCTGAACAATGGAAGTATAAAAGGGCTGGAAATTTTTGAAACTGAAAAGAAATAATTAAAAAGGAAAAGTGCATAGCTAAATAATTGGTTTCCATATATATAGTATCAAGCTCTTTTGTACGCGCCTAATTATTCAAGTGCGATTCGCAAATTGATATCACCCAATCAACATGAACTTCATACACTGTTAGTCCTGTGTTCAGTTATAATAGTACAAGGGTGTGAATCCTTTCTTTTCAAAAAGGAAAGGTGCGTCTTTATTAAGGTATTTCAACTTTTCGCATTAATAATAATTGGTTACTGATTGAGATTCTATGGTTAAAAAAATAAAAAGATGTAAGAATCGGACTGGAAAATTGTAGAAGAAAAATGAGAAAACTAATTTTAGAAGGCAGGCCTGAATGGTCGAGTGGCTAGCGCTCTGGCGCTCGGTACCACAGGTTTCGGGTTAGAGTCCCAGCGGTGCCATTAATGTTTGTAGTTGTTCGGAATCCACTTTAAATCGTAGGTCCCGATCCTAATAGGATCGTAGAGCGTTGCGGGGGCATTGTTACTCCGCGTCCGTATCTTCAAGTTACACGCGTCCCCTGGGTAATGCAAAGTGAGTAACGTCTGTGCAGCACTTGCCTTAAGGCATCCAAGACCAAGCTGTCTGAGTGTTTGCCAGCTGCATTGGAACAACAAATTTTAGAAGGCTAGGAAATTTTTATAAGAGTTAGCGAAAATTAAATTAACTGATTCTTTCTTATAAAAATTAAAACAGAACGTGTTTTTTTTTTTTTTTTTTATGTTAAGAAAAGTGAAAGTTAAAAAATTTATATTAATATGGTATAAAAAAAAAAAATTTTTACCAAATTATTTAGTCACTTTCTATTCTAGCCAGTAGAGTTCTATACTTCTTCAGATTGAGGAAGTCTGATTAATGGTTGTGGGGAGACTAGCATGGCACCTTTCGCCAAACAGTACAATGATGGATTTTGGTGTAAGATTGAAGCCGCATGGAATTCTATCTCGTATCTGCAATACAAACTCTATTAATTTTACTCGGGGCTGAATTAAAGCTATTATTGCTGTCAGTGTCAGCTGCTTTGGATTAATTACAATTTAAATATATTTATGAGATAAATGAAATTGCGATTTCATTTTTAAAAGTTCCTTAAAAGATATATAACAAAGTGAGTTGTACTGATTCTAAGGAACGAGGCTAAATGCTCATCTGTCAGTCTACTTCTGAAATAATTCTTTCTAAGATTCATAGTTGAAAATGCTTTAGCGAACACCTGCTCTTGAGTATTCCATTCATTTAAGTTTGCCGTAATGAATGAAATTCTCCCATGAATGAAATTGCCCTGATAGTTTTATCTAGTCGCGTTACATCCAAAACTTATTTGAACTTCTTTCAACTAGCTTTAATCCTTGTATCTTTCTTTTGCTAATAGCCTTTTTTTTAACTGACCGGCTGAAAGCATTCTCACGTGCTTGTTTCTTGTTTCTCCTATTCAGACTTATCTACAGCTCTCTTTTATTTCCCAATTCAGGACAATTCATTCTTGTACTAATTGTAAAAATGCAGCTATATCAATGGAAAAAAGGGTTCACTATTCTAATCATTACAAGCCATTTTTTTATTATTTCATGTCCATGCGTTTCAAATTGCGGACATGCTTAGGACTTGCATACTAGTGAGATATATTGGTGTCCTGCAATAAAGTGCAATGTCATTTGAATATCATATACTAGCATATTTTTTAGGTTTATATTATAAAATGACTTGTTTTAAAATATAACTTTTTTTGGCAATTTATTACTATTCATTATCCAAAATCTAAATAAGCAAATATGTTTTCTCAAATCTATATACTAAAATAAATTGCTCTTTTATAGTAACATAAATAATAGTAAGAATGCCAAATAGATATAAAATACTTCAAAATGTATAAATATGTATAAATAAAGCCCGAATTTATCCCTAAAAAAATAAACAGAATATTTCCATGCATTAGTACTTACTCGAATTGCCATTGAACTTATAGTGTTATTGTTAATATCTCCAATATCATGTAGTAAAATTGGATATTTCTTTTAAAACTACTTCAAACTTGAACAAAAGGATTAAAACAGAATAGATCTTATTATCGAATTCCCTGAATGCTCAATTAAGTTATGCAGTCTGTGCTATCGCATCAATTTTTCAGCAGAATTGTAATTTGTAGGGATATTTGCAGTGTAGAAAACATATTAAATAAAACATGAAATACTATCGAAGCTGAAGAAAGATTAAGTCTGGTAAGAAAGATTAAGTCTCTGAATCCATATCTTAAATTCGAAAATTTATATGAATAATTGCATCTGCGCATTATTGTTACGAGACTTCAAGTTATTTTTACTTCCTGTGATAAAAACATGTATCATTGCTTGTTTTTTACAATTAATAAAATAATATAGCATCTTAAATTGGGAAACAAAAATATATTGTAAGTAATAACACAATAAAGAAAGTGCTTGCCAGAAATGGAAGCATAGAAAATAAGTAAAAGTTATTTATTAAATCTATACGAGAACTAGTATTTCCTTAAAATTAGAATTTTTTTTTTCATATTACACTACAGTTTTTGCGTCTGAAAGTATTTGAAATAAATAATATTTGTATTGGATAAAATGCATATATTTGTGTAAGAGGAACTTCAATAATTTTCGCTAAATAATCATTTTATGCATCTTATAATAAAAATGATTAATGATTTTATTATTGCAGTTTTCCTTTTTGCCATATCGTTTTTATACAACTATAAGAAACTTCATCCATTTTATGTTCCTTTTTTGAACAATAAAAGCTGAATTACTTTTATTTTATTTTATTTTGTTTTATTCATCTTACTTTGTTTCTTTCCTAAAAGTTTAAAAGTTATATTTTGTGTATTTTTTCCTTCTGTGATAAAAACATGTATCATTGCTTGTTTTTACAATTGATAAAAGAAGATACTATCTTCAATTGGGAAATAAAAATATATTGTAAGTAATAAGATGAAGAAAGTACTTGCTAGAAAGGAAACAGAAAATAAGCAAAAGTTTTTTTATTAAATCTATACGAGAACTAATGTCTCCTTACAATTAGAATTTTTGTTGTAACATTTTTTCATCTAAAAGTATTTGAAATAAATAGCATTGATATTGAATAAAACATACATATTTGTGTAAGACGTACTTCAATAATTTTGGCTAAATAATCCTTTCATACATCTTATAACAAAAATGATTAATGGCTTTATTATTCAAGTTTTCTTTTCGACGTATCATTTTTATACAGCTATAAGAAACTTCATCCATTTTATGTTCCTTTTTTGAACAATAAAATCTGAATTGCCTTTATTTTATTTTATTCATATTTGTTTGTTTCTTTCCTAAAAGTTGAAAAGTTTTATTCAATTTGTTCGGTGATTCTTGTTAAAAATTCAATAAACTCCTGATTTATTACAAGGCTTTTACGAAATTATCTTTTTTTTTAAATGAGATTGGATCATTCAGTTGTTCTGGTTCCCAAGATTTCGGAGAAAATTCAATAAATATGATTTTAACCCTTGCTTTTTTATTTCTTTTTGCCAGAATGCGATTTTATACGCCATTGTTCCTCAAACATTTTGTAAGACGGATTCCTTTTAAAATCGGGAAAACTGCCAAGTTGATAAAAATAAATAACAATTAATTTTTATTCAGATTATCAAACACAAATAAGTCTAAAGATTAAGTAGAACGCCTTAAAATAATATTGAAATAAAACACAAAATTTTAACGCTATAAAGCAAATAAGAAGCTTATTCGAATAATTAATAGTATGCATGTTCTTAATACGATATAAAAATTGCGAGAAATATAAATTCCTCGCATTTATTTAATTTTCTTAAGCAATCAAGTGTATTAATAACAAGCTTTATTCCCACACATGCTTTAATAGAGAATTGTGCACTACTTTTACATTCATTAATCCTCATTTCAAATCAGTAATGTGCTCTAAATTCAATTAAACAAACATATGTGCCGTAAAGTATAAGATTTGACAATTTAATTAACGCCGTGAATAGGAAAGATTGCCGTGCTTTCACGAAAAGAAGTAAGATACTACAAGCACCATGCAATAATTTACCTGATATATATTAAAAAATGTTAAAGATCATTAACATCTGACAATTTATTAATAGAACTTAATGAACTTAAATGGGAACTTATGAACTTTAAACTTATAACTTAAAGTTTATTAAGTTTCCATTTAAGTTAATATATATAATTATAGTCAGCATATTTTGCATCAAAATCAAGGATTCAATAAACAAAGATTGTCGTGCTTTTACGAAAAGAAGCCAGACACTACGAGCATCATGTAGTAATGTACCGGATATGCATTAAAATGTACCGAAATGAAGCAATAAATAATTAAAAAATACTTTTATGGTCACAAATTATTAATTGATATATTTATCAAGATATTTCTATAACATAAATTGGTGAAATGATTTTATTTTTTTTTTTTCCTTTTAAGTCAGATAGTTTTAATGGCTGTTTTTTTTTTAAATTTTCGATATATACAGGATGATTATAATTAAAGTCCCACTTTCAAAACACTGTAAAAAAAAAAAAGAATCACTCGTCACAATAAGTTCAGATTTTAACTGAAGATACGTAAAGGGGGAAACGGTACGGCATGAAAAACCGTTCCAAGGTTTATTAATAGATGGTATAAAGAAAGTGACATAAAGTAAATGTCACAAAGAAAGTGAATTCGGCTGCCAGTGATGTTTTGAATCAAAATTACAACTTATTTGATATGGGTTGCCCATTAAACCAACTGTAGTGTTCAATGTGCTTGATTGTTTCGTTTTTTTTTTTTTCGACAGAAAAAATGACTTCCAAGTCATTCAACAGTTGTGTAGTGGAAAGCCCATGCACCACGGCAAGGTCATACCAAATTCGATGGGAAAAATCGGTGGAACATTTTTCGATGCCATGCCGTTTCTCCCTTGTTCAAGTATCTTCAATTCAAATTTGAACTCATTGTGACGAGTGGTTCATTTTTTGCAGCATTTTGAAAGTGAGACTTTAATTATAATCACCCTTTATATATACTTATTTTTATATCAGGTAATTCCATTCTTATATAAATTTGTGATTTACTTTACCTTCCTTTTTATTTTATTTTACCTTATCAACCTTTTCACATTTAATTTATTTTACCTATACAATAAAATACATGAAATATGTATTAATATGTATAAAATACATGAAATATGTATTTTAAATCATTTTCGTTTGTTTTTATAAAGCACATAAGGGTAAGGTCACTTACGATCTGTGCAGAAAAAAAAATTCTAAGGCGAGTTGATCAAATGTAAATCCATTCTTACGTTGGTTGCTTGTGCATGTCTTCTTTCTCTAGTAAGTAATAAGATTTCCCTCTAGAAAGTGTCGATATTTGCTGTAGTGAGAAAATAAAAGCAATAAATCCAGGTGTATCAGATAGAACGTCATATTGAATTTCGACTGCCGTTCATTAAAAAAGGGCAGGCACGTTTTCCGCCTGGTCTTATATAATCGTATAACTACATCATGTAACTTGAGTTAGGTCAGAATTTTGTTTGAAAGAACTTCTTCTCATCCACATCATTCCCAAACTGTAAAGGAACAACTCAGCTCTATGCACAGTTATGTGATTTAATGTAGTAATAGTAGTAATACTACACTACACCGCATCACTGTGCCTAGAGCTGAAATGCGCCTTTACAATTATATGTGGGGGGGGAAATATATGGACACACGATGAAGGTATATTAAAAAACACGCTAATAATAAGCACGCTATTGAAAAATATATAAAGTAAAAGGTGTATTCATCAAATCAATTAAAATATATAAAATGAATAATTAGAAAGAGGAATAACAGCTGATAAATTGGATGTAGGAATTACTAGGTTTAGACAGAGGTTGCAAAATTATGAACAATGGAAGTATAAAAGGGCTGGAATTTTTTGAAACTGAAAAGAAATAATTAAAAAGGAAAAGTGCATAGCTAAATAATTGGTTTCCATATATATAGTATCAAGCTCTTTTGTACGCGCCTAATTATACAAGTGCGATTCGCAAATTGATATCACCCAATCAACATGAACTTCATACACTGTTAGTCCTGTGTTCAGTTATAATAGTACAAGGGTGTGAATCCTTTCTTTTCGAAAAGGAAAGGTGCGTCTTTATTAAGGTATTTCAACTTTTCGCATTAATAATAATTGGTTACTGATTGAGATTCTATGGTTAAAAAAATAAAAAGATGTAAAAATCGGACTTGAAAATTGTAGAAGAAAAATGAGAAAACTAATTTTAGAAGGCAGGCCTGAAAGGCCGAGTGGCTAGCGCTCTGGCGCTCGGTACCACAGGTTTCGGGTTCGAGTCCCAGCGGTGCCATGTATGTTTGTAGTTGTTCGGAATCCACTTTAAATCATAGGTCCCGATCCTAATAGGATCGTAGAGCGTTGCGGGGGCATTGTTACTCCGCGTCCGTATCTTCAAGTTACACGCGTCCCCTGGGTAATGCAAAGTGAGTAACGTCTGTGCAGCACTTGCCTTAAGGCATCCAAGACCAAGCTGTCTAAGTGTTTGCCAGCTGCATTGGAACAACAAATTTTAGAAGGCTAGGAAATTTTTATAAGAGTTAGCGAAAATTAAATTAACTGATTCTTTCTTATAAAAATTAAAACAGAACGTGTGTTTTTTTTTTTTTATGTTAAGAAAAGTGAAAATTAAAAATTTATATTAATATGGTATTAAAAAACAAATTTTTACCAAATTATTTAGTCACTTTCTATTATAGCCAGCAGAGTTCTACAATTCTTCAGATTGAGAACGTCTGATTAATGGTTGTGAAGAGACTAGCATGGCACCTTTCGCCAAACAGTACAATTGATGGATTTTGGTGTAAGATTGAAGCCGCAGGCAATTCTATCTCGTATCTGCAATACAAACACTATTAATTTTACTCGGGGCTGAATTAAAGCTATTATTGCTGTCAGTGTCAGCTGCTTTGGCCATTGATTTCTGAAAGCGATGTACCTTGAAATAACCTGTAAATTTAATAATTTTTTCCACTCATCACAATGTAATGTGATTCATGTATATGCTTTCTTTCTTAGTGTAGCAATTTTAATGTCAAATACAATATAATAATTTATCGTTTGTAAAAAATTATTTTATTTATTTATTATTTTATTAAGAATTAAAAACGCTTGAAAATTTTATGCATATTTAAGATATCAGCCTTATAGATATGAAAGAGAAACTGTATTGATGCATATTATGTTAAAGAAAAAAGCAAATAGTCTTAATAATATAACTCTTTTGAATCGTAAGAGATTATAATATAAGAGATAGCTATCATAAGAGATAATAATAATCATAGGATAATCATAAGAGATAATAATCATAAGATAATTATAAGAAATAATAATAATAAAATAATCATAAGCGATAATAATCATAAAATAATCGTAATAGATAATAAACATAAGATAAATATAAGAGATAATATAAGAAATAATCATAAGAGATAATAATATAAGAGGTAATAATATAAGAGATAATAATTTTAAGATAATAATCTTAGATAATAATATACGGATTATAATCATAAGTGATAATAATATAAGAGATAATAAGCAAAATAATCAAAAGAGATAATAATCATAAGATAATCATAATAATATATACATAATAGATTCATTCAGAAAATTTTACCTTGCAACTTTTAATTAATTTTAGTCATACGTGCATCAATCGGATTTTCTTGAACAAAACCTCAAACACGTGGACAATCAATACTCATAATATACCAGTTTTAAAAAAAAAATCAATACACAATTGTTAAAATCTCTATCAAATAAATATTTATCAAATCTCTGAGCGAAGAAAATTAATTAGTTTGAAATTCTTAGAAATACCTTTGTGCAAATAACAACATGAATATACAAGCTGTAACCTTTTAAAATGCAAAATCGATAGTTGGGAATTTCACATTACAAAAAAAGCACTATTATTTGTAATTTTCTAAGAAATATAATATTCATTTACTAATGTAAACTTTTTTTGTGCACGTTAATCCATTTGCTTTGTTATTTTATAATAAACATTGAGACAGCATTGACACCTGGAATGGTAGAAGAAAGTGATAGTTGGCTTAACTCCAAGAAAACTTTTTTGCATTTATTTGATGTATTAGAGGAAACCTGGGAATCTCTATACAGATAATTTTCAAACTTGTCCATTGTATTGCTTTAATCAAAAACTCTCTCCAATATGCTACTTAGCTTAATACCATTTAGGTAAAAAAAAAGGGAAAGTCTTATTAATTGCAGTGTTGTGCAGGTGGATTGTAACTGGGTGTGGTTCGGTTGAGACTTGAGATACAAGTTTGAAAACTCGCAGCTTTATTTACACATGCACAAACAGCACACACAAACAATATTTAAAGACATGTAATTATAGATTCGTGGAAGGATTCCCCTTCTTGGCCGAAAACTGGAAACTAGGCTACTCGCAGGGTGCATAAAATATACTACCTCTCCAAGTGAGTGTCTGTAAGCCAAATTATACACAGGGTTGCATTGAATATGTTTCCTCTCGGGATGAGAGATTACAAACTAAAAGTTTCTTAGCAGAAACGCGGATTGAGCTGTACTCCCTCTGCGATCAGAGTCTCGAGGCCGATTGGCTGAACAATTAGAGACTGACAATAAGACATATAATTAAAGATTCGTGGAAGGTTTCTAAGACAAAAAAACCCGGACACATGCTCAGGTACTCGCGGGATTTGCAAACTATACTTTCTATCTGGGTGAGAATCTGTAGGCCATCTATTACGCAAGGTTGGATTGAATATTGATGAAAGAATACAAATTAAACGTTTCTCAGCAGAAGAACTGGTTGTGCTGTACTTCCTCTCCGGTGAGAGTCCCGATGCCAACTGACCATTTTTCCTGATTGCCACAGAAAACGCTCTTGCAGTGCGTAGGAGGAAGCACGGTTACAAAAGAATAATTCTTTCTTTGCAGGTTGGTTTAGTGCTTTAATTACATGTGTTTTACTTTGTTATTTCCAGTGTCGTGCTTGACGGCCAGCGTGCTCACCCTGTCGGCGATCTCGTGCGACCGCTTCATCGCCATCATCTTCCCGCTGCACGTCCGCATCACCAAGCAGAGGACCAGCGTCGTTATCAGTGCCATCTGGATGGTGTCCGTCGCAGTGGCCATTCCTTTCCTCGTCATAAGGAAATACAACTCATATCAGGTGATCACTTAAATTCAAAACAGTTTGCATTATGTAGATGATGCGAAAATTGTTAGGCACATTTTTTTACGAAATTATGTATAAAAGCCTATTCAAAAACATAATGTTTTACAAAATTTTATACAAAAGCCTATTTACAAAAAAATGTTTTACAAAATTATGTATAAAAGCCTATTTTCAAAAATATAATATTTTACAAAATTATATAAAATAACTAGGAGAATTAAAATTCCGTCACTTATTTACAGTATAACTAAGAAAGTTAAAGTTCCGTGCAGTATGTCCGTGGTGGGTCTGATGGCTCAGTGACTAGGGTTTCCACTGCTTTCGGGTTCGAGTCTTGGCGATGTCATGGATGTTTGTGGTGGTTTGGAATCCACTCTAAACCGTAGGTCCAGTATGATCGTAGAGCGTTGTGGGGGTAATGTTATTCGCATCCGTAGCATATCTTCAAGCTACACGTGCCCCCTGGATAGTGCTAAAAGAGTAACAGCATTCGTAGGTGCAGTCCTCACTACATGGCTTCTTCAAGACTTTGTATTGGGCTGCTCACAGGGGTATGGTCAATACGACCCAGTCCTCAACACAATTTTAAAAAAGAATGTTATTTTTTCCCCTGTATCGCCGAAGATCTGAGGTGGAGGTGATTTATTGCTCTACGATCATTTTTTGCACACAAACACAATTAGCCCTTAATTAGAAAGGGAACTTCTGTTTCGTGTAGATTCCGAAACACTAACCAACATCCATGCCACTACCAGGATTCGAACATAAAGCCTGTGATACAAAAGGCCGTAGTGCTATCCACTTTGCCAACACGCCGCCGTTGCATCTGCGGAGTTATGACATTATAAGTGGAAATTTTGCAATTTTATTCTATTGAATTTTTTCATGTGCGATTATTATGTAATAAATTGAGTATGCCATATGCCCTGTACTAATATGCACAAATTACGGCTGCCAATAATTCCACGATTGTCAATACATGGCATGAAATTGAGAATTGCTTAGACGCCCTAAGAGCAACTAAAGAATCTATCGAGCTTTATTATATTTTACAGTTGCATTCTAAACTTTGATTTCTATCTCTTTTAGTGCCTTTTACATAATTTTTAAATGTGTCTAATTCCCATACACAGTATAATTTTTATTTAAAAAGCAATTTTTTTATTTATCAAAAACTTTTTTCTTTTAAACATTTTGTTCATTAATTTGCACATTAATAATTCTGTTTTGAATTATCTAAGCAACTAGGATTACGAAATTTCTGATTTCAAAAATTGCAAATGACCTTGCGCTGTTCTGAATATTATTCATTAACGTTTCGATTACCAAATTTCTGGATTACCATGCAGTTTCTCCGCTGAGTCACAATTTCCCCTCCAATCATTTTTGTTTCTATTTTTTATTACCATCTTAAGAATTATAATAATAATATTAAAAAATTATATATGAATATTTTTTATTAATTAAAATAATAATAATAATTAATAAGTTAATTTTTTAATAAAATTATATATTAGGTTGGGGAAAAAGAAATCCATTATTTTTTCGATAGATGGCTGTAGTGATCGATATCACGTAAAGTATCAATTAAACAATTTCAGATTTATGCTCGTTAGAAAGGTGGCACTTCGTACTAAAATAATTCTTTTTCTGTTTTTTGTTTGGTCCATTCAGTTGGGAGTTACAGGGTGTTAAAAATGGAAATGAACAAAGAGAAAATTCGGTACATTTTACAGTTTTTCTTTGACAAAGGCGAAAATACAAGCCAGGCGGCTAAAATTGTGAATGGTGTTTATGGTTCCGATACTGTAACAGCCAATTATGTGCAATTTTGGTTTCGTAGATTCCGTTCAGGAATTTTTGATGTTAAAGATGCACCTCGCACAGGTAGGCCGGTCGTCGAAAATGTCGATAAAATCGGAGAAATGATCGAAGTTGACCGGCATATTAGCAGTCGTAACATCGCCCAGGAGCTAAAAATCGACCATAAAACAGTTTTAAACTTTTTACACAAAGCTGGATTCAAAAAGAAGCTCGATGTTTGGGTGCCACACCAATTAACAGAAAAAAACATGATGGATCGAATTTCCATCTGCGAAGCCTTGGCCAAACGGAATGAGATAGACCCATTTCTTAAACGGATGGTGACTGGAGATGAGAAATAGATCACATACGATAATCCTGTGAAAACGATCGTGGTCAAAGAGCGGTGAAGCACCTCAAACGGTGGCCATACCAGGACTAACGGCCAGGAAGGTTCTGTTATGCATTTGGGGGGACTGGAAGGGGATTATTTATTATGAGTTGCTTCCATATGGCCAAACGCTAAATTCTGATCTCTACTGTCAACAACTGGACCGTTTGAAGATAGCGATTGACCAGAAACGGCCAGAATTGGCCAACAGGAGAGGTGTCGTGTTCCACCAGGACAACGCTAGGCCACACACATCTACAGTGACTCGCCAGAAACTTCGGGAGCTTGGTTGGGAAGTTTTAATGCATCCGCCATACAGTCCGGACTTGGCACCAAGCGATTATCAACTTTTTCTTGCATTGAAAAATTTCTTTAATGATAAAAAATTGGCATCTAGGGAGGATTGTGAAAATCGACTACTAGAGTTTTTTGCAAATAGATACCAGGACTTCTATGAGAGAGGTATTATGAAGTTACCTTTAAAATGGCAACAAATCATACAACAAAACGGTGCATATTTGACCCAAATCGGACAATCCGAAGCATGTTAAATAAAGTCCTGAAGTTCATATAAAAATAATGGATTTCTTTTTCCCCAACCTAATATATACATATATATATATATATATACATATCTAATCAATGGGCTTAAAGCTTAAGGAGCTTCTCTCATTTACAAAGCAGAAGATAGAGGTTGTTATGCAACCAAGGTTGTCCGTCAATCTGGCAAATCGTCGTCGTTATCGTAATCAAATTTTTTTTTATATTTTAAAAAGCTAAAAGAAACTATATCAATATTTTAATGTAAGTAGTGGAAACCTATTAAAATTAAATGTTACAAAAACTTAACTAATAAAACTATTACTAAACTACTCTTAACTAAGAAAATTTAAAGTCGAATAGAAAATGTAAACTTCATTGCATTAACCAAATGCGAAACATTCCTGGATTCAACAATTTTAAAATTTTCAATAATATTTCTAGTTTTTCCATTTGCTTATATAAAACCTTTATACACCTTCATTGGAGGCCATTGGATGCCTAACATAATAACAATATTATAATTTAGCAAAATAATAACTTAATTGGATAATTATTGGATTAATTCCATTATACAAAGTCATTAACATTATTGAAATAACTTAAATAGTGACAATAATTTAGTAAGAGATTTAATTTTAAAAAAATTAATAATTAATTCGATTAATAAATTTATGAGATATATCAATTAAGTCATGTTATTAGTTACTATTATTAATTAACTGTGACTAATATGCCACACTGATAAATAACAGTGCATTTATCATTCAATTAAAATTTCATGTATATTTCAAGCTAGCTAAAAACAAAATTTATATTTTTTATGATGAATATCATTTTTCAGTTCATTAAGGCTATTAATTACTATCATTAATTAACTGTGATTATTATGCCACATTGATAAATAATAGTGCATTCATCATACAATTGAAATTTCATGTATATTTCAAACTAGCTAAAAATAAAATTTATATATATATTTTTTTTTTACATTTCAAGCATTTTATTACATTTCATTCGTTTTTAATTTATCAGAGAAAACTATTTTCCACTTTTTCATTATAAATTAGTTCTTTAAAACAGCTAAAATTCAAAATTCGTTTAAATTATTAATTTCAACTTCATTTTACTTTCCATGTTACATGACATTTGGTTCCTAAGCTGGGTGCTTCTTTTAAAACTTACTATTTCATACAGATCGTGCAGACACTCAACTATTAATCGTGTCTCAAACACAGCCCACATTCCTTACGCATTCCTAACTTTTGTTCCATAAAAATAAACTAGGGCAGCAACATAACTTTTCCTTATTTCTGAAGATCATTATTCTTGCTAATCATTAAAGTTGGAAGATAAAATCCCGCAAATTGCTCACCCTGTAGCTTGATAATTATCGTATTCTTAATCACTGGTTGTTACTATTCTGTTGACATTTGATATTTTTATTTTCATATTCATATTTACTTAAAAATTCTTGTTTTATTAATAGTAATATTATACGGTATATCACGAACCTGCAAACCTTGTTAAACTATTTATAATAGAATTAATAAGCTTAGTAATTATTAATACTTATTTGTTAGTAGTTCAGTAATACATTAATAATTAGTTCAGTAAATCAATGAATAACATTGGGAATAGAATTTGGGGAGTTCTCATCATCCTTTTTTTCCCCCTATGGACAGACTTCCTGGCCTACAGATTTATCATGCTTATCTTAAAAATAGCGAATGAAAAGCTCATTTAAAGGGTTTTGAACTGGGTTTTCTAATATGAAAAGGATGAATAACCACCAGAACACTACAGAAACGTAAGGTTTAACTATCAGTTTTACAGTTTCTTTCAATCAATGAATAACCCTAGGAATAGAATTTGGGGAGTTCTCATCTTCCTTGTTTTCTTTTTATCAAATGGTAAGAGTATGATTCTCCGGCTTACAGATATGTCATACTTATCCTATAAATAACCAATGGAGAGCTTGTTTATAGGGATTTGACCTGGGTTTTCTAATATTTTAAAAGGATGAATAACCACCAGGCTACTACAGAAACATAAGGATTTAACTACCAGTTTTATAATTTCTTTCTGAAAAATTAAGACTTTAAATCATATGAATTAATGCTGTTGACATTTGATATTTTGTATTATAAATAATACGATATTTGTGTTATTTGATATTTTGTATTATTAATAATAATATAAGCTACTTATATATATATATATATATATATCGTATTATAAATAATATATTTATTAGTAGCTTTTATACGCCTTAGAATTGCATCTTTCCTATTATTCAAAAGAAATTATTGCCATCTCCGATATTCTTCCTTATTATTGCTATCTCCTGTATTCTTCCGCGACTTGATGGTCAAAGACTAGCTCTCTGGCTTCTGGTACAACAGGCTAGGCTTCAGGTTCGAATCCTGGAGATGACATGGATGTTTGTTAGTGGATAAAAATCCACGGTAAACTGTAGATCCCTGTTTAATTAGCCTAAAGTGTGCACAAAATAACCATAGAACGACAAACTAAGCCAAGATTATATTCTTCATATCATTGTCATCTCCCAGATTACTATCTCCTAATTATTATCCTCACCTATATTTTTTATGATTAAATTGCATGGAATTATAACTATGATATTTTTTGTTATTTTCTAATAGTAACATTTGGAACAATTTTTTATTAAAATATAAAAAATGATAGATAAAGTGATAAATGCGTAATCTGAAATAATAAACATAGGAGTATGTGAGTATAGGACGGTCGATGTCTAGGGTTATTTTAAAGCAAAGAAAAGAAGAACAAGGTGTTCCTTTTTTAGCCTCACATAATTCACCCTATCTGCAGCTATACACTTAATCACAAAAGTAAGTATGCAACTCATAGCTTAAGTGAAAAAGCTCTAGTTCTCAAATAAATATAAGAAAAATATTATTTTAGAGAGTGTTGTTTATAGCTTCTGATTCAAGTCATAAAGTAATGAAAAATAAACCAAATCATTATATTTTAAAAAGCTTTAAGAGTAATTTTGTTAACTACCAGTAGAAATTTAAATCACAAAAGTATATATGCACTCTGAATTTTTGACTTTTAAATAGGCTGAATGAAACTTCTCGGGTGATTTTTCGTATTTCAGTGATAAGTTTAGAAGTTCTGCTAAAAAGCTTGTAAGTTTGAGCTTTAAGTACATCAACAATTCACCAATGGCTCCACATGGAAAAGAATTATCAAAAGATATAAAGAATGCAATAATAAAGCTCTATAAGGAAAGCAAGTCCCAAAGACAAATCGCTAAAATCATAGGCAAAAGTCCTGCAACAGTGCAAAAAATCATAGAAAAGTTCCAGGCTGAGGGAAATACTCTAAACAAGCCAAGAGCAGGACAACCGCCCATTTTGACGGATCGAGATAGGCGAATTATTGTTGGAAATGTGAAAAAAAATCCGACGATTAGCGCACCAAAATTGACAACTGATGTGAAAAACAATTTTCGAAGTCATGCAATCCTGAAATAATTCGCCGTGTGTTACGGAAAGCAGGATACCATGGTCGAAATATGCAAAGAAAACCATTTGTTAGCAAAGTGAATCGCAAGAAGAGAATAGATTTTGCAAAAGAAAATGTAAAGCAGGACACAAATTTTTGGAATTCCGTGATTTTTTCGGATGAAAGTAAATTCAACATCCACGGGTCAGATGGACACCAAAAAGTTTGGAGGAAAGCAAATGCAGTTCTAGAACCAAAGAACATGAGAGGAACTGTAAAACACGGTGGTGTTTCGATTATGGTTTGGGGTTGCATGGCAGCAACTGGAGTAGGAAATTTAGTTATAATCGACGGAATAATGAATCAATATAGCGATTTGAATATTTTAAAGAATAATCTAAGCCAAAAGTGCTTCTAAATTGGGACTCGATGGATCCTTCACTTTCCAACAAGATAATGATCCCAAACATATTGCTCGGGTTGTTCGGGAAGGGCTGCTATATCACGTGCGAAATCAGCTAAAAACCGCACCGCAGTCACCTGATCTTAATTCCATTGAACACTTGTGGGATTATCTCGATCGCCAAATTAGAAAGCAAGAGATCAAAACTAAGAATGATCTAAAAAAAGCCCTTTTGGAGGAGTGGTAGAAATACCATCTTCTGTCACTCAAAATTTAGTAAAATCAGTGCCATCTAGATTGAGAGGTGTTATAAAGGCCAAAGGCTATCCAACAAATTACTAATTTTTTGGAAAAATTGTAAAATTTGCAATATTAATGTCATTGTTTTTGTTTGCATACTTACTTTTATGATGTAAATTACATCCTATTTTAATTTAAGCTCATCTTGCTAATTAAATATTTGTATTTTTTAATTACTTTTCATTTTGTTATTAAGCTCGATTTTGCTGTAATCGAAATAAATCGTTAATTTGAAAACTCTAATATTGTAGGTCTGTTTTTTTTTCATAGGACATCATCACATACACTCTGCATACTTACTTTTGTGACTAAGTGTATATACAATATTCTAACATAGAATTTAATATCATTAGTTATCTTGATTACATAAAACATTCATTGTCATTTTCGGTATCTCTAACCGCGCTTAGCAGCCTTCGACTGCCAACCTTACTCTGTTGTCTTGTACTCATCTCTTAAGTTCAAAGTTCAATATTCCCTCACATGGGGAAACTCTTCATCAAAACGTAACCTTCAAGTGATCAGATCTGCTTATTGGATTAGCAGTCAAATAAATCCTATCTAATCGGCCATCATGAATATCATTGGCCTCGGGGACTTTGAAACACACAAAAAAGAATACAGTTGAAGAACATGGTCTACGTATAAACTGATAATGGCAAATAATAATAATAGCAAATAAAATAAAAACTAATGTTTGAAAATACTATAAAATAACAATAAGTTCCAATAATATCATATTCTAGAATACAAAATGCAAATTATATTAATATCAAACACAAAAATACATATACTACAAAAAAATA